>JANJGN010004169.1:0-35919 GCA_026770705.1 Isurus oxyrinchus
AACAGAGGCAAAAAGAGGCAAACAGACTTACACAGAGTTAAACAGAGTTAAACAGAGGCATAAAGAGTGAAACAGAGGCAAAAAGAGTGAAACAGAGGCAGACAGACTGAAACAGAGGCAAACAGAGTGAAACAGAGGCAAAAAGAGTGAAACAGATGCAAGCAGGGTTACACAGAAGCAAAAAGAGGCAAACAGACTTACACAGAGTTAAACAGAGGCATAAAGAGTGAAACAGAGGCAATAAGAGTGAAACAGAGGCAAACTGAATGAAACAGAGGCAAACAGACTGAAACAGAGGCAAACAGACTGAAACAGAGGCAAACAGAGTGAATCAGAGGCAAACCGATTGAAACAGAGGCAAACAGATTGAAACAGAGGCAAACAGAGTGCAACAGAAGCAACCAGAGTGAAGCAGAGGCAAACAGAGAGAGACAGAGGCAAACAGAGTGAAACAGAGGCAAACAGAGTGAAAGAGAGGCAAACAGGTGAAACAATAGGCAAACAGAGTGAAACAGAGGCAAACAGATTGAAACAGAGGCAAACAGATTGAAACAGAGTGAAACAGAGGCAAACAGAGTGAAACAGAGGCAAACAGAGTGAAACAGAGGCAAACAGATTGAAATAGAGGCATACAGAATGAAACAGAGGCAAACAGACTTAAACAGAGGCAAACAGACTGAAACAGAGGCAAACAGACTTAAACAGAGGCAAACAGAGCAAAAAGAGTGAAACAGAGGCAAACAGAGTGAATCAGAGGCAAACAGAGAGAAACAGAGGCAAACAGAGTGAAACAGAGGCAAACTGAGTGAAACAGAGGCAAACAGACTGGAACAGAAGCAAACAGACTGAACAGAGGCAAACAGACTGAAACAGAGGCAAACAGAGTGAAACAGAGGGAACCAGAGTGAAGCAGATGCAAACAGAGTGAAACAGAGGGAACCAGAGTGAAGCAGAGGCAAACAGAGTGAAACAGAGGCAAACAGAGTGAAACAGAGGCAAACAGAGTGAAACAGAGTGAAACAGAGGCAACAGAGAGAAACAGAGGCAAACAGAGTGAAACAGAGGCAAACAGACTCAAACAGAGGCAAACAGACTGAATCAGAGGCAAACAGACTGAAACTGAGGCAGACAGACTTAAACAGAGGCAAACAGAATTAAACAGAGGCAAACAGAGGCAAAAAGATTGAAACAGAGGCAAACAGACTGAAACAGTGGCAAACAGACTTAAACAGAGATTAACAGAGTGAAGCAGAGGCAAGAAACTTAAACAGAGGCAAACAGAGTGAAACAGAGGCAAACAGAGTGAAACAGAGGCAAACAGAATGAAACAGAGGCAAGCAGATGCAAATAGACTTAAACAGAGGCAAACAGAGTGAAACAGAGGCAAACAGAGTGAAACAGAGGCATACAGAGTGAAAGAGAAGCCAACAGGTGAAACAAGATGCAAACAGCGTGAAACAGAGGCAAACAGAGTGAAACAGAGGCAAACAGAGGGAAACAGAGGCAACCAGAGTGAAATAGAGGCAAACAGACTTAAACAGAGGCAAAACAGACTGAAACAGAGGCAAACAGACTGAAACTGAGGCAAACAGACTTAAACAGAGGCAAACAGACTTAAACAGAGGCAAACAGAGGCAAAAAGAGTGAAACAGAGGCAAACAGAGTGAAACAGAGGCAATCAGAGTTAAACAGAGGCAAACAGACTGAAACAGAGGCAAACAGACTTAAACAGAGGCAAACAGAGGCAAAAAGAGTGAAACAGAGGCAAACAGAGTGAAACAGAGGCAAACAGACTGAAACAGAGGCAAACAGAGTGAAAACGGATGAAAGCAGGGTTAAACAGAGGCAAACAGAGGCAAACAGCCTTACACAGAGTTAAACAGAGTTAAACAGAGGCATAAAGAGTGAAACAGAGGCAAAAAGAGTGAAACAGAGGCAAACAGACTGAAACAGAGGCAAACAGAGTGAAACAGAGGCAAAAAGAGTGAAACAGATGCAAGCAGCGTTAAACAGAAGCAAAAAGAGGCAAACAGACTTACACAGAGTTAAACAGAGGCATAAAGAGTGAAACAGAGGCAAAAAGAATGAAACAGAGGCAAACTGAATGAAACAGAGGCAAACAGAGTGAAACAGAGGCAAACAGACTGAAACAGAGGCAAACAGACTGAATCAGAGGCAAACCGAGTGAAACAGAGGCAAAACAGAGTGAAACAGAGGGCAAACAGAGTAAAACAGAAGCAACCAGAGTGAAGCAGAGGCAAACAGAGAGAGACAGAGGCAAACAGAGTGAAACAGAGGCAAACAGAGTGAAAGAGAGGCAAACAGGTGAAACAATAGGCAAACAGAGTGAAACAGAGGCAAACAGATTGAAACAGAGGCAAACAGATTGAAACAGAGTGAAACAGAGGCAAACAGAGTGAAACAGAGGCAAACAGAGTGAAACAGAGGCAAACAGATTGAAATAGAGGCATACAGAATGAAACAGAGGCAAACAGACTTAAAACAGAGGCAAACAGTCTTAAACAGTGGCAAACAGAGTTATACAGAGGCTAACAGGGTGAAACAGTGGCAAGAAGACTTAAACAGAGGCAAACAGAGTGAAACAGAGGCAGAGTGAAACAGAGGCAAACAGAGTGAAACAGAGGCAAACAGAATGAAACAGGGGCAAGCAGAGGCAAACAGACTCAAACAGAGGCAAACAGAGTGAAACAGAGGCAAACAGAGTGAAACAGGGGCAAACAGAGTGAAACAGAGGCAAACAGAGTGAAAGATAAGCCAACAGGTGAAACAAGAGGCACACAGAGTGAAACAGAGGCAAACAGAGGTAAACAGAGGCAAACAGAGTGAAACAGAAGCAACCAGAGTGTTACAGAGGCAAACAGATTGAAACAGAGGCAGACAGACTGAAACAGAGGCAAACAGAGTTAAACGTAGGCAAACAGAGGCAAACAGACTTAAACAGAGGCAGAGTGAAACAGAGTCAAACAGACTGAAACAGAGGCAAACAGACTGAAACTGAGGGAAACAGACTTAAACAGGGGCAAACAGACTGAAATAGAGGCAAACAGAGGCAAAAAGAGTGAAACAGAGGCAAACAGAGTGAAACAGAGGCAATCAGAGTGAAACAGAGGCAAACAGAGGCAAACAGACTTACACAGAGTTAAACAGAGTAAAACAGAGGCAAAAAGAGTGAAACAGAGGCAAAAAGAGTGAAACAGAGGCAAACAGAAAGAAACAGAGGCAAACAGACTGAAACAGAGGCAAACAGTCTGAAAAAGAGCCAACCAGAGTGAAGCAGAGGCAAACAGAGTGAGACTGAGGCAAACAGAGTGAAACAGAGGCAAACAGAGTGAAAAAGAGGCAAACAGGTGAAACAATAGGCAAACAGAGTGAAACAGAGGCAAACAGAGTGAAACAGAGGCAAACAGAGTGAAACAGAGGCAAACAGAGTTAAACAGAGTTAAACAGAGGCATAAAGAGAGAAACAGAAGCAAAAAGAGTGAAACAGAGGCAAACAGAATGAAACAGAGGCAAACAGACTGAAACAGAGGCAAACAGACTGAAACAGAGGCAAACAGACTTAAACAGAGGCAAACAGAGCAAAAAGAGTGAAACAGAGGCAAACAGAGTGAATCAGAGGCAGAGTGAAACAGAGGCAAACAGAGTGAAACAGAGGCAAACAGAGTGAAACAGAGGCAAACAGAGTGAAAGATAAGCCAGCAGGTGAAACAAGAGGCAAACAGAGTGAAACCGAGGCAAACAGAGGCAAACAGAGTAAACAGAAGCAACCAGAGTGAAACAGAGGCAAACAGATTGAAACAGAGGCAGACAGAGGCAAACAGACTTAAAAAGAGGCAAACAGAGTGAAACAGAGTCAAACAGACTGAAACAGAGGCAAACAGACTGAAACTGAGGCAAAAAGACTTAAACAGGTGCAAACAGAGGCAAACAGACTTACACAGAGTTAAACAGAGTTAAACAGAGGCATAGAGAGTGAAACAGAGGCAAAAAGAGTGAAACAGAGGCAAACAGAGTGAAACAGAGGCAAACAGAGTGAAACAGATGCAAACAGATTTAAACAGAGGCAAACAGACTGAAACAGAGGCAAACAGACTTAAACAGAGGCAAACAGAGGCAAAAAGAGTGAAACAGAGGCAAACAGAGTGAAACAGAGGCAAACAGAGTGAAACAGGGGCAAACAGACTTAAACAGAGGCAAACAGACTGAAACAGAGGCAAACAGACTGAAATTGAGGCTAACAGACTTAAACAGAGGCGAACAGAGGCAAAAAGAGTGAAACAGAGGCAAACAGAGTGAAACAGAGGCAATCAGAGTGAAACAGAGGCAAAAAGAGTGAAAGAGATGCAAGCAGGGTTAAACAGAAGCAAAAAGAGGCAAACAGACTTACACAGAGTTAAACAGAGGCATAAAGAGTGAAACCGAGGCAAAAAGAGTGAAACAGATGCAAACAGAATGAAACAGAGGCAAACAGACTGAAACAGAGGCAAACAGACTGAAATAGAGGCAAACAGACTGAATCAGAGGCAAACCGAGCGAAACAGAGGCAAACAGAGTGAAACAGAGGCAAACAGAGTGAAACAGAAGCAACCAGAGTGAAGCAGAGGCAAACAGAGAGAGACAGAGGCAAACAGAGTGAAACAGAGGCAAACAGAGTGAAAGAGAGGCAAACAGGTGAAACAATAGGCAAACAGAGTGAAACAGAGGCAAACAGATTGAAACAGAGGCAAACAGACTGAAACAGAGTGAAACAGAGGCAAACAGAGTGAAACAGAGGCAAACAGAGTGAAACAGAGGCAAACAGATTGAAATAGAGGCATACAGAATGAAACAGAGGCAAACAGACTTAAACAGATGCAAACAGTCTTAAACAGTGGCAAACAGAGTTATACAGAGGCTAACAGAGTGAAACAGAAGCAAGAAGACTTAAACAGAGGCAAACAGAGTGAAACAGAGGCAGAGTGAAACAGAGGCAAATAGAGTGAAACAGAGGCAAACAGAATGAAACAGGGGCAAGCAGAGGCAAACAGACTCAAACAGAGGCAAACAGAGTGAAACAGAGGCAAACAGAGTGAAACAGGGGCAAACAGAGTGAAACAGAGGCAAACAGAGTGAAAGATAAGCCAACAGGTGAAACAAGAGGCAAACAGAGGGAAACAGAGGCAAACAGAGGGAAACAGAGGCAAACAGAGTGAAACAGAAGCAACCAGAGTGTAACAGAGGCAAACAGATTGAAACAGAGGCAGACAGACTGAAACAGAGGCAAACAGAGTTAAACGTAAGCAAACAGAGGCAAACAGACTTAAACAGAGGCAGAGTGAAACAGAGCCAAACAGACTGAAACAGAGGCAAACAGACTGAAACTGAGGGAAACAGACTTAAACAGGGGCAAACAGACTGAAATAGAGGCAAACAGAGGCAAAAAGAGTGAAACAGAGGGAAACAGAGTGAAACAGAGGCAATCAGAGTGAAACAGAGGCAAACAGAGGCAAACAGACTTACACAGAGTTAAACAGAGTAAAACAGAGGCAAAAAAGACTGAAACAGAGGCAAAAAGAGTGAAACAGAGGCAAACAGAAAGAAACAGAGGCAAACAGACTGAAACAGAGGCAAACAGTCTGAAAAAGAGCCAAACAGAGAGAAACAGAGGCAAATAGAGTGAAACAGAGGCAAACAGGAGTGAAACAGAGGCAAACAGAGTGAAAAAGAGGCAAACAGGTGAAACAAGAGGCAAACAGAGTGAAACAGAGGCAAACAGAGTGAAACAGAGGCAAACAGAGTTAAACAGAGTTAAACACAGGCATAAAGAGAGAAACAGAGGCAAAAAGAGTGAAACAGAGGCAAACAGAATGAAACAGAGGCAAACAGACTGGAACAGAGGCAAACAGACTGAAACAGAGGCAAAACAGACTTAAACAGAGGCAAACAGAGCAAAAAGAGTGAAACAGAGGCAAACAGAGTGAATCAGAGGCAAACAGAGAGAAACAGAGTCAAACAGAGTGAAACAAGGGCAAACTGAGTGAAACAGAGGCAAACAGACTGGAACAGAAGCAAACAGACTGAACAGAGGCAAACAGACTGAAACAGAGGCAAACAGAGTGAAACAGAGGGAACCAGAGTGAAGCAGAGGCAAACAGAGTGAAACAGAGTGAAACAGAGGCAACAGAGAGAAACAGAGGCAAACAGAGTGAAACAGAGGCAAACAGACTGAAACTGAGGCAGACAGACTTAAACAGAGGCAAAACAGAAATAAACAGAGGCAAACAGAGGCAAAAAGAGTGAAACAGAGGCAAACAGACTGAAACAGTGGCAAACAGACTTAAACAGAGATTAACAGAGTGAAGCAGAGGCAAGAAGACTTAAAGAGAGGCAAACAGAGTGAAACAGAGGCAAACAGAGTGAAACAGAGGCAAACAGAGTGAAACAGAGGCAAACAGAATGAAACAGAGGCAAGCAGATGCAAACAGACTTAAACAGAGGCAAACAGAGTGAAACAGAGGCAAACAGAGTGAAACAGAGGCATACAGAGTGAAAGAGAAGCCAACAGGTGAAACAAGAGGCAAACAGAGTGAAAAAACAGAGGCAAACAGAGGGAAACAGAGGCAACCAGAGTGAAACAGAGGCAAACAGACTTAAACAGAGGCAAACAGACTGAAACAGAGGCAAACAGACTGAAACTGAGGCAAAACAGACTTAAACAGAGGCAAACAGACTTAAACAGAGGCAAACAGAGGCAAAAAGAGTGAAACAGAGGCAAACAGAGTGAAACAGAGGCAATCAGAGTTAAAACAGAGGCAAACAGACTGAAACAGAGGCAAACAGACTGAAGCAGAGGCGAACAGACTGAAACTGAGGCAAACAGACTTAAACAGAGGCAAACAGACTTAAACAGAGGCAAACAGACTTAAACAGAGGCAAACAGAGGCAAAAAGAGTGAAACAGAGGCAAACAGAGTGAAACAGAGGCAAACAGACTGAAACAGAGGCAAACAGAGTGAAACGGATGCAAGCAGGGTTAAACAGAGGCAAAAAGAGGCAAACAGACTTAAACAGAGTTAAACAGAGTTAAACAGAGGCATAAAGAGTGAAACAGAGGCAAAAAGAGTGAAACAGAGGCAGACAGACTGAAACAGAGGCAAACAGAGTGAAACAGAGGCAAAAAGAGTGAAACAGATGCAAGCAGGGTTACACAGAAGCAAAAAGAGGCAAACAGACTTACACAGAGTTAAACAGAGGCATAAAGAGTGAAACAGAGGCAATAAGAGTGAAACAGAGGCAAACTGAATGAAACAGAGGCAAACAGACTGAAACAGAGGCAAACAGACTGAAACAGAGGCAAACAGAGTGAATCAGAGGCAAACCGATTGAAACAGAGGCAAACAGATTGAAACAGAGGCAAACAGAGTGCAACAGAAGCAACCAGAGTGAAGCAGAGGCAAACAGAGAGAGACAGAGGCAAACAGAGTGAAACAGAGGCAAACAGAGTGAAAGAGAGGCAAACAGGTGAAACAATAGGCAAACAGAGTGAAACAGAGGCAAACAGATTGAAACAGAGGCAAACAGATTGAAACAGAGTGAAACAGAGGCAAACAGAGTGAAACAGAGGCAAACAGAGTGAAACAGAGGCAAAACAGATTGAAATAGAGGCATACAGAATGAAACAGAGGCAAACAGACTTAAACAGAGGCAAACAGACTGAAACAGAGGCAAACAGACTTAAACAGAGGCAAACAGAGCAAAAAGAGTGAAACAGAGGCAAACAGAGTGAATCAGAGGCAAAACAGAGAGAAACAGAGGCAAACAGAGTGAAACAGAGGCAAACTGAGTGAAACAGAGGCAAACAGACTGGAACAGAAGCAAACAGACTGAACAGAGGCAAACAGACTGAAACAGAGGCAAACAGAGTGAAACAGAGGGAACCAGAGTGAAGCAGATGCAAACAGAGTGAAACAGAGGGAACCAGAGTGAAGCAGAGGCAAACAGAGTGAAACAGAGGCAAACAGAGTGAAACAGAGGCAAACAGAGTGAAACAGAGTGAAACAGAGGCAACAGAGAGAAACAGAGGCAAACAGAGTGAAACAGAGGCAAACAGACTCAAACAGAGGCAAACAGACTGAATCAGAGGCAAACAGACTGAAACTGAGGCAGACAGACTTAAACAGAGGCAAACAGAATTAAACAGAGGCAAACAGAGGCAAAAAGAGTGAAACAGAGGCAAACAGACTGAAACAGTGGCAAACAGACTTAAACAGAGATTAACAGAGTGAAGCAGAGGCAAGAAACTTAAACAGAGGCAAACAGAGTGAAACAGAGGCAAACAGAGTGAAACAGAGGCAAACAGAATGAAACAGAGGCAAGCAGATGCAAACAGACTTAAACAGAGGCAAACAGAGTGAAACAGAGGCAAACAGAGTGAAACAGAGGCATACAGAGTGAAAGAGAAGCCAACAGGTGAAACAAGATGCAAACAGCGTGAAACAGAGGCAAACAGAGTGAAACAGAGGCAAACAGAGGGAAACAGAGGCAACCAGAGTGAAATAGAGGCAAACAGACTTAAACAGAGGCAAACAGACTGAAACAGAGGCAAACAGACTGAAACTGAGGCAAACAGACTTAAACAGAGGCAAACAGACTTAAACAGAGGCAAACAGAGGCAAAAAGAGTGAAACAGAGGCAAACAGAGTGAAACAGAGGCAATCAGAGTTAAACAGAGGCAAACAGACTGAAACAGAGGCAAACAGACTTAAACAGAGGCAAACAGAGGCAAAAAGAGTGAAACAGAGGCAAACAGAGTGAAACAGAGGCAAACAGACTGAAACAGAGGCAAACAGAGTGAAACGGATGAAAGCAGGGTTAAACAGAGGCAAAAAGAGGCAAACAGACTTACACAGAGTTAAACAGAGTTAAACAGAGGCATAAAGAGTGAAACAGAGGCAAAAAGAGTGAAACAGAGGCAAACAGACTGAAACAGAGGCAAACAGAGTGAAACAGAGGCAAAAAGAGTGAAACAGATGCAAGCAGCGTTAAACAGAAGCAAAAAGAGGCAAACAGACTTACACAGAGTTAAACAGAGGCATAAAGAGTGAAACAGAGGCAAAAAGAATGAAACAGAGGCAAACTGAATGAAACAGAGGCAAACAGAGTGAAACAGAGGCAAACAGACTGAAACAGAGGCAAACAGACTGAATCAGAGGCAAACCGAGTGAAACAGAGGCAAACAGAGTGAAACAGAGGCAAACAGAGTAAAACAGAAGCAACCAGAGTGAAGCAGAGGCAAACAGAGAGAGACAGAGGCAAACAGAGTGAAACAGAGGCAAACAGAGTGAAAGAGAGGCAAACAGGTGAAACAATAGGCAAACAGAGTGAAACAGAGGCAAACAGATTGAAACAGAGGCAAACAGATTGAAACAGAGTGAAACAGAGGCAAACAGAGTGAAACAGAGGCAAACAGAGTGAAACAGAGGCAAACAGATTGAAATAGAGGCATACAGAATGAAACAGAGGCAAACAGACTTAAACAGAGGCAAACAGTCTTAAACAGTGGCAAACAGAGTTATACAGAGGCTAACAGGGTGAAACAGTGGCAAGAAGACTTAAACAGAGGCAAACAGAGTGAAACAGAGGCAGAGTGAAACAGAGGCAAACAGAGTGAAACAGAGGCAAACAGAATGAAACAGGGGCAAGCAGAGGCAAACAGACTCAAACAGAGGCAAACAGAGTGAAACAGAGGCAAACAGAGTGAAACAGGGGCAAACAGAGTGAAACAGAGGCAAACAGAGTGAAAGATAAGCCAACAGGTGAAACAAGAGGCACACAGAGTGAAACAGAGGCAAACAGAGGTAAACAGAGGCAAACAGAGTGAAACAGAAGCAACCAGAGTGTTACAGAGGCAAACAGATTGAAACAGAGGCAGACAGACTGAAACAGAGGCAAACAGAGTTAAACGTAGGCAAACAGAGGCAAACAGACTTAAACAGAGGCAGAGTGAAACAGAGTCAAACAGACTGAAACAGAGGCAAACAGACTGAAACTGAGGGAAACAGACTTAAACAGGGGCAAACAGACTGAAATAGAGGCAAACAGAGGCAAAAAGAGTGAAACAGAGGCAAACAGAGTGAAACAGAGGCAATCAGAGTGAAACAGAGGCAAACAGAGGCAAACAGACTTACACAGAGTTAAACAGAGTAAAACAGAGGCAAAAAGAGTGAAACAGAGGCAAAAAGAGTGAAACAGAGGCAAACAGAAAGAAACAGAGGCAAACAGACTGAAACAGAGGCAAACAGTCTGAAAAAGAGCCAACCAGAGTGAAGCAGAGGCAAACAGAGTGAGACTGAGGCAAACAGAGTGAAACAGAGGCAAACAGAGTGAAAAAGAGGCAAACAGGTGAAACAATAGGCAAACAGAGTGAAACAGAGGCAAACAGAGTGAAACAGAGGCAAACAGAGTGAAACAGAGGCAAACAGAGTTAAACAGAGTTAAACAGAGGCATAAAGAGAGAAACAGAAGCAAAAAGAGTGAAACAGAGGCAAACAGAATGAAACAGAGGCAAACAGACTGAAACAGAGGCAAACAGACTGAAACAGAGGCAAACAGACTTAAACAGAGGCAAACAGAGCAAAAAGAGTGAAACAGAGGCAAACAGAGTGAATCAGAGGCAAACAGAGTGAAACAGAGGCAAACAGAGTGAAAAAAGGGCAAACTGAGTGAAACAGAGGCAAACAGACTGGAAAAGAAGCAAACAGACTGAACAGAGGCAAACAGACTGAAACAGAGGCAAACAGAGTGAAACAGAGGGAACCAGAGTGAAGCAGAGGCAAACAGAGTGAAACAGAGGGAACCAGAGTGAAGCAGAGGCAAACAGAGTGAAACAGAGGCAAACAGAGTGAAACAGAGGCAAACAGAGTGAAACAGAGTGAAACAGAGGCAACAGAGAGAAACAGAGGCAAACAGAGTGAAGCAGAGGCAAACAGACTCAAACAGAGGCAAACAGACTGAATCAGAGGCAAACAGACTGAAACTGAGGCAGACAGACTTAAACAGAGTCAAACAGAATTAAACAGAGGCAAACAGAGGCAAAAAGAGTGAAACAGAGGAAAACAGAGTTAAACAGAGGCAAACAGACTGAAACAGTGGCAAACAGACTTAAACAGAGATTAACAGAGTGAAGCAGAGGCAAGAAGACTTAAACAGAGGCAAACAGAGTGAAACAGAGGCAAACAGAGTGAAACAGAGGCAAACAGAGTGAAACAGAGGCAAACAGAATGAAACAGAGGCAAGCAGATGCAAACAGAATTAAACAGAGGCAAACAGAGTGAAACAGAGGCAAACAGAGTGAAACAGAGGCAAACAGAGGGAAACAGAGGCAACCAGAGTGAAACAGAGGCAAACAGACTTAAACAGAGCAAACAGACTGAAACAGAGGCAAACAGACTGAAACTGAGGCAAACAGACTTAAACAGAGGCAAACAGACTTAAACAGAGGCAAACAGAGGCAAAAAGAGTGAAACAGAGGCAAACAGAGTGAAACAGAGGCAATCAGAGTTAAACAGAGGCAAACAGACTGAAACAGAGGCAAACAGACTGAAACAGAGGCAAACAGACTGAAACTGAGGTAAACAGACTTAAACAGAGGCA
Organism: Isurus oxyrinchus; assembly: GCA_026770705.1. Classification (NCBI taxonomy): domain Eukaryota; kingdom Metazoa; phylum Chordata; class Chondrichthyes; order Lamniformes; family Lamnidae; genus Isurus; species Isurus oxyrinchus. The sequence goes on from JANJGN010004169.1 coordinate 11,652, forward strand.
AACAGACTTAAACAGAGGCAAACAGACTTAAACAGAGGCAAACAGAGGCAAAAAGAGTGAAACAGAGGCAAACAGAGTGAAACAGAGGCAAACAGACTGAAACAGAGGCAAACAGAGTGAAACGGATGCAAGCAGGGTTAAACAGAGGCAAAAAGAGGCAAACAGACTTACACAGAGTTAAACAGAGTTAAACAGAGGCATAAAGAGTGAAACAGAGGCAAAAAGTGTGAAACAGAGGCAAACAGACTGAAACAGAGGCAAACAGAGTGAAACAGAGGCAAAAAGAGTGAAACAGATGCAAGCAGGGTTAAACAGAAGCAAAAAGAGGCAAACAGACTTACACAGAGTTAAACAGAGGCATAAAGAGTGAAACAGAGGCAAAAAGAGTGAAACAGAGGCAAACTGAATGAAACAGAGGCAAACAGACTGAAACAGAGGCAAACAGACTGAAACAGAGGCAAACAGACTGAATCAGAGGCAAACCGAGTGAAACAGAGGTAAACAGAGTGAAACAGAGGCAAACAGAGTGAAACAGAAGCAACCAAGTGAAGCAGAGGCAAACAGAGAGAGACAGAGGCAAACAGAGTGAAACAGAGGCAAACAGAGTGAAAGAGAGGCAAACAGGTGAAACAATAGGCAAACAGAGTGAAACAGAGGCAAACAGATTGAAACAGAGGCAAACAGACTGAAACAGAGTGAAACAGAGGCAAACAGAGTGAAACAGAGGCAAACAGAGTGAAACAGAGGCAAACAGATTGAAATAGAGGCATACAGAATGAAACAGAGGCAAACAGACTTAAACAGAGGCAAACAGTCTTAAACAGTGGCAAACAGAGTTATACAGAGGCTAACAGAGTGAAACAGTGGCAAGAAGACTTAAACAGAGGCAAACAGAGTGAAACAGAGGCAGAGTGAAACAGAGGCAAGCAGAGTGAAACAGAGGCAAACAGAATGAAACAGGGGCAAGCAGAGGCAAACAGACTCAACCAGAGGCAAACAGAGTGAAACAGAGGCAAACAGAGGGAAACAGAGGCAAACAGAGTGAAACAGAAGCAACCAGAGTGTTACAGAGGCAAACAGATTGAAACAGAGGCAGACAGACTGAAACAGAGGCAAACAGAGTTAAACGTAGGCAAACAGAGGCAAACAGACTTAAACAGAGGCAGAGTGAAACAGAGTCAAACAGACTGAAACAGAGGCAAACAGACTGAAACTGAGGGAAACAGACTTAAACAGGGGCAAACAGACTGAAATAGAGGCAAACAGAGGCAAAAAGAGTGAAACAGAGGCAAACAGAGTGAAACAGAGGCAATCAGAGTGAAACAGAGGCAAACAGAGGCAAACAGACTTACGCAGAGTTAAACAGAGTAAAACAGAGGCAAAAAGAGTGAAACAGAGGCAAAAAGAGTGAAACAGAGGCAAACAGAAAGAAACAGAGGCAAACAAACTGAAACAGAGGCAAACAGTCTGAAAAAGAGCCAACCAGAGTGAAGCAGAGGCAAACAGAGTGAGACAGAGGCAAATAGAGTGAAACAGAGGCAAACAGAGTGAAAAAGAGGCAAACAGGTGAAACAATAGGCAAACAGAGTGAAACAGAGGCAAACAGAGTGAAACAGAGGCAAACAGAGTGAAACAGAGGCAAACAGAGTTAAACAGAGTTAAACAGAGGCATAAAGAGAGAAACAGAGGCAAAAAGAGTGAAACAGAGGCAAACAGAATGAAACAGAGGCAAACAGTCTGAAACAGAGGCAAACAGACTGAAACAGAGGCAAACAGACTTAAACAGAGGCAAACAGAGCAAAAAGAGTGAAACAGAGGCAAACAGAGTGAATCAGAGGCAAACAGAGTGAAACAGAGGCAAATAGAGTGAAACAAGGGCAAACTGAGTGAAACAGAGGCAAACAGACTGGAACAGAAGCAAACAGACTGAACAGAGGCAAACAGACTGAAACAGAGGCAAACAGAGTGAAACAGAGGCAGAGTGAAACAGAGGCAAACAGAGTGAAACAGAGGCAAACAGAATGAAACAGGGGCAAGCAGAGGCAAACAGACTCAAACAGAGGCAAACAGAGTGAAACAGAGGCAAACAGAGTGAAACAGGGGCAAACAGAGTGAAACAGAGGCAAACAGAGTGAAAGATAAGCCAACAGGTGAAACAAGAGGCAAACAGAGGGAAACAGAGGCAAACAGAGGGAAATAGAGGCAAACAGAGTGAAACAGAAGCAACCAGAGTGTAACAGAGGCAAACAGATTGAAACAGAGGCAGACAGACTGAAACAGAGGCAAACAGAGTTAAACGTGAGCAAACAGAGGCAAACAGACTTAAACAGAGGCAGAGTGAAACAGAGCCAAACAGACTGAAACAGAGGCAAACAGACTGAAACTGAGGGAAACAGACTTAAACAGGGGCAAACAGACTGAAATAGAGGCAAACAGAGGCAAAAAGAGTGAAACAGAGGGAAACAGAGTGAAACAGAGGCAATCAGAGTGAAACAGAGGCAAACAGAGGCAAACAGACTTACACAGAGTTAAACAGAGTAAAACAGAGGCAAAAAGAGTGAAACAGAGGCAAAAAGAGTGAAACAGAGGCAAACAGAAAGAAACAGAGGCAAACAGACTGAAACAGAGGCAAACAGTCTGAAAAAGAGCCAAACAGAGAGAAACAGAGGCAAATAGAGTGAAACAGAGGCAAACAGAGTGAAACAGAGGCAAACAGAGTGAAAAAGAGGCAAACAGGTGAAACAAGAGGCAAACAGACTGAAACAGAGGCAAACAGAGTGAAACAGAGGCAAACAGAGTTAAACAGAGTTAAACACAGGCATAAAGAGAGAAACAGAGGCAAAAAGAGTGAAACAGAGGCAAACAGAATGAAACAGAGGCAAACAGACTGAAACAGAGGCAAACAGACTGAAACAGAGGCAAACAGACTTAAACAGAGGCAAACAGAGCAAAAAGAGTGAAACAGAGGCAAACAGAGTGAATCAGAGGCAAACAGAGAGAAACAGAGTCAAACAGAGTGAAACAAGGGCAAACTGAGTGAAACAGAGGCAAACAGACTGGAACAGAAGCAAACAGACTGAACAGAGGCAAACAGACTGAAACAGAGGCAAACAGAGTGAAACAGAGGGAACCAGAGTGAAGCAGAGGCAAACAGAGTGAAACAGAGTGAAGCAGAGGCAAACAGAGTGAAACAGAGGCAAACAGAGTGAAACAGAGGCAAACAGAGTGAAACAGAGGCAACAGAGAGAAACAGAGGCAAACAGAGTGAAACAGAGGCAAACAGACTCAAACAGAGGCAAACAGACTGAATCAGAGGCAAACAGACTGAAACTGAGGCAGACAGACTTAAACAGAGGGAAACAGAATTAAACAGAGGCAAACAGAGGCAAAAAGAGTGAAACAGAGGCAAACAGACTGAAACAGTGGCAAACAGACTTAAACAGAGATTAACAGAGTGAAGCAGAGGCAAGAAGAGTAAAACAGAGGCAAACAGAGTGAAACAGAGGCAAACACAGTGAAACAGAGGCAAACAGAGTGAAACAGAGGCAAACAGAATGAAACAGAGGCAAGCAGATGCAAACAGACTTAAACAGAGGCAAACAGAGTGAAACAGAGGCAAACAGAGTGAAACAGAGGCATACAGAGTGAAAGAGAAGCCAACAGGTGAAACAAGAGGCAAACAGAGTGAAACAGAGGCAAACAGAGGGAAACAGAGGCAACCAGAGTGAAACAGAGGCAAACAGACTTAAACAGAGGCAAACAGACTGAAACAGAGGCAAACAGACTGAAACTGAGGCAAACAGACTTAAACAGAGGCAAACAGACTTAAACAGAGGCAAACAGAGGCAAAAAGAGTGAAAGAGAGGCAAACAGAGCGAAACAGAGGCAATCAGAGTTAAACAGAGGCAAACAGACTGAAACAGAGGCAAACAGACTGAAACAGAGGCAAACAGACTGAAACTGAGGCAAACAGACTTAAACAGAGGCAAACAGACTTAAACAGAGGCAAACAGACTTAAACAGAGGCAAACAGAGGCAAAAAGAGTGAAACAGAGGCAAACAGAGTGAAACAGAGGCAAACAGACTGAAACAGAGGCAAACAGAGTGAAACGGATGAAAGCAGGGTTAAACAGAGGCAAAAAGAGGCAAACAGACTTACACAGAGTTAAACAGAGTTAAACAGAGGCATAAAGAGTGAAACAGAGGCAAAAAGAGTGAAACAGAGGCAAACAGACTGAAACAGAGGCAAACAGAGTGAAACAGAGGCAAAAAGAGTGAAACAGATGCAAGCAGGGTTAAACAGAAGCAAAAAGAGGCAAACAGACTTACACAGAGTTAAACAGAGGCATAAAGAGTGAAACAGAGGCAAAAAGAGTGAAACAGAGACAAACTGAATGAAACAGAGGCAAACAGACTGAAACAGAGGCAAACAGACTGAAACAGAGGCAAACAGACTGAATCAGAGGCAAACCGAGTGAAACAGAGGCAAACAGAGTGAAACAGAGGCAAACAGAGTGAAACAGAAGCAACCAGAGTGAAGCAGAGGCAAACAGAGAGAGACAGAGGCAAACAGAGTGAAACAGAGGCAAACAGAGTGAAAGAGAGGCAAACAGGTGAAACAATAGGCAAACAGAGTGAAACAGAGGCAAACAGAATGAAACAGAGGCAAACAGATTGAAACAGAGTGAAACAGAGGCAAACAGAGTGAAACAGAGGCAAACAGAGTGAAACAGAGGCAAACAGATTGAAATAGAGGCATACAGAATGAAACAGAGGCAAACAGACTTAAACAGAGGCAAACAGTCTTAAACAGTGGCAAACAGAGTTATACAGAGGCTAACAGAGTGAAACAGTGGCAAGAAGACTGAAACAGAGGCAAACAGAGTGAAACAGAGGCAGAGTGAAACAGAGGCAAACAGAGTGAAACAGAGGCAAACAGAATGAAACAGGGGCAAGCAGAGGCAAACAGACTCAAACAGAGGCAAACAGAGTGAAACAGAGGCAAACAGAGTGAAACAGGGGCAAACAGAGTGAAATAGAGGCAAACAGAGTGAAAGATAAGCCAACAGGTGAAACAAGAGGCAAACAGAGTGAAACAGAGGCAAACAGAGGGAAACAGAGGCAAACAGAGTGAAACAGAAGCAACCAGAGTGTTACAGAGGCAAACAGATTGAAACAGAGGCAGACAGACTATAACAGAGGCAAACAGAGTTAAACGTAGGCAAACAGAGGCAAACAGACTTAAACAGAGGCAGAGTGAAACAGAGTCAAACAGACTGAAACAGAGGCAAACAGACTGAAACTGAGGGAAACAGACTTAAACAGGGGCAAACAGACTGAAATAGAGGCAAACAGAGGCAAAAAGAGTGAAACAGAGGCAAACAGAGTGAAACAGAGGCAATCAGAGTGAAACAGAGGCAAACAGAGGCAAACAGACTTACGCAGAGTTAAACAGAGTACAACAGAGGCAAAAAGAGTGAAACAGAGGCAAAAAGAGTGAAACAGAGGCAAACAGAAAGAAACAGAGGCAAACAGACTGAAACAGAGGCAAACAGTCTGAAAAAGAGCCAACCAGAGTGAAGCAGAGGCAAACAGAGTGAGACAGAGGCAAACAGAGTGAAACAGAGGCAAACAGAGTGAAACAATAGGCAAACAGAGTGAAACAGAGGCAAAAAGAGTGAAACAGAGGCAAACAGAGTGAAACAGAGGCAAACAGAGTTAAACAGAGTTAAGCAGAGGCATAAAGAGAGAAACAGAGGCAAAAAGAGTGAAACAGAGGCAAACAGAATGAAACAGAGGCAAACAGACTGAAACAGAGGCAAACAGACTGAAACAGAGGCAAACAGAATTAAACAGAGGCAAACAGAGCAAAAAGAGTGAAACAGAGGTAACAGAGTGAATCAGAGGCAAACAGAGTGAAACAGAGGCAAACAGAGTGAAACAAGGGCAAACTGAGTGAAACAGAGGCAAACAGACTGGAACAGAAGCAAACAGACTGAACAGAGGCAAACAGACTGAAACAGAGGCAAACAGAGTGAAACAGAGGGAACCAGAGTGAAGCAGAGGCAAACAGAGTGAAACAGAGGGAACCAGAGTGAAGCAGAGGCAAACAGAGTGAAACAGAGGCAAACAGAGTGAAACAGAGGCAAACAGAGTGAAACAGGGGCAAACAGAGTGAAGCAGAGGCAAACAGAGTGAAAGATAAGCCAACAGGTTAAACAAGAGGCAAACAGAGTGAAACAGAGGCAAACAGAGGGAAACAGAGGCAAACAGAGTGAAACAGAAGCAACCAGAGTTTTACAGAGGCAAACAGATTGAAACAGAGGCAGACAGACTGAAACAGAGGCAAACAGAGTTAAACGTAGGCTAACAGAGGCAAACAGACTTAAACAGAGGCAGAGTGAAACAGAGTCAAACAGACTGAAACAGAGGCAAACAGACTGAAACTGAGGGAAACAGACTTAAACAGGGGCAAACAGACTGAAATAGAGGCAAACAGAGGCAAAAAGAGTGAAACAGAGGGAAACAGAGTGAAACAGAGGCAATCAGAGTGAAACAGAGGCAAACAGAGGCAAACAGACTTACACAGAGTTAAACAGAGTAAAACAGAGGCAAAAAGAGTGAAACAGAGGCAAACAGAAAGAAACAGAGGCAAACAGACTGAAACAGAGGCAAACAGTCTGAAAAAGAGCCAACCAGAGTGAAGCAGAGGCAAACAGAGTGAGACAGAGGCAAACAGAGTGAAACAGAGGCAAACAGAGTGAAAAAGAGGCAAATAGGTGAAACAATAGGCAAACAGAGTGAAACAGAGGCAAACAGAGTGAAACAGAGGCAAACAGAGTTAAACAGAGTTAAAAAGAGGCATAAAGAGAGAAACAGAGGCAAAAAGAGTGAAACAGAGGCAAACAGAATGAAACAGAGGCAAACAGACTGAAACAGAGGCAAACAGACTGAAACAGAGGCAAACAGACTTAAACAGAGGCAAACAGAGCAAAAAGAGTGAAACAGAGGCAAACAGAGTGAATCAGAGGCAAACAGAGTGAAGCAGAGGCAAACAGAGTGAAACAAGGGCAAACTGAGTGAGACAGAGGCAAACAGACTGGAACAGAAGCAAACAGACTGAACAGAGGCAAACAGACTGAAACAGAGGCAAACAGAGTGAAACAGAGGGAACCAGAGTGAAGCAGAGGCAAACAGAGTGAAACAGAGGGAACCAGAGTGAAGCAGAGGCAAACAGAGTGAAACAGAGGCAAACAGAGTGAAACAGAGGCAAACAGAGTGAAACAGAGTGAAACGGAGGCAATAGAGAGAAACAGAGGCAAACAGAGTGAAACAGAGGCAAAAAGACTCAAACAGAGGCAAACAGACTGAATCAGAGGCAAACAGACTGAAACTGAGGCAGACAGACTTAAACAGAGGCAAACAGAATTAAACAGAGGCAAACAGAGGCAAAAAGAGTGAAACAGAGGAAAACAGAGTTAAACAGAGGCAAACAAACTGAAACAGTGGCAAACAGACTTAAACAGAGATTAACAGAGTGAAGCAGAGGCAAGAAGACTTAAACAGAGGCAAACAGAGTGAAACAGAGGCAAACAGAGTGAAACAGAGGCAAACAGAGTGAAACAGAGGCAAACAGAATGAAAGAGAGGCAAGCAGATGCAAACAGACTTAAACAGAGGCAAACAGAGTGAAACAGAGGCAAACAGAGTGAAACAGAGGCAAACAGAGTGAAAGAGAAGCCAACAGGTGAAACAAGAGGCAAACAGAGTGAAACAGAGGCATGCAGAGTGAAACAGAGGCAAACAGAGGGAAACAGAGGCAACCAGAGTGAAACAGAGGCAAACAGACTTAAACAGAGGCAAACAATCTGAAACAGAGGCAAACAGACTGAAACTGAGGCAAACAGACTTAAACAGAGGCAAACAGACTTAAACAGAGGCAAACAGAGGCAAAAAGAGTGAAACAGAGGCAAACAGAGTGAAACAGAGGCAATCAGAGTTAAACAGAGGCAAACAGACTGAAACAGAGGCAAACAGACTGAAACAGAGGCAAACAGACTGAAACTGAGGTAAACAGACTTAAACAGAGGCAAACAGACTTAAACAGAGGCAAACAGACTTAAACAGAGGCAAACAGAGGCAAAACGAGTGAAACAGAGGCAAACAGAGTGAAACAGAGGCAAACAGACTGAAACAGAGGCCAACAGAGTGAAACGGATGCAAGCAGGGTTAAACAGAGGCAAAAAGAGGCAAACAGACTTACACAGAGTTAAACAGAGTTAAACAGAGGCATAAAGAGTGAAACAGAGGCAAAAAGAGTGAAACAGAGGCAAACAGACTGAAACAGAGGCAAACAGAGTGAAACAGAGGCAAAAAGAGTGAAACAGATGCAAGCAGGGTTAAACAGAAGCAAAAAGAGGCAAACAGACTTACACAGAGTTAAACAGAGGCATAAAGAGTGAAACAGAGGCAAAAAGAGTGAAACAGAGGCAAACTGAATGAAACAGAGGCAAACAGACTGAAACAGAAGCAACCAGAGTGAAGCAGAGGCAAACAGAGAGAGACAGAGGCAAACAGAGTGAAACAGAGGCAAACAGAGTGAAAGAGAGGCAAACAGGTGAAACAATAGGCAAACAGAGTGAAACAGAGGCAAACAGTTTGAAACAGAGGCAAACAGACTGAAACAGAGTGAAACAGAGGCAAACAGAGTGAAACAGAGGCAAACAGAGTGAAACAGAGGCAAACAGATTGAAATAGAGGCATACAGAATGAAACAGAGGCAAACAGACTTAAACAGAGGCAAACAGTCTTAAACAGTGGCAAACAGAGTTATACAGAGGCAAACAGAGTGAAACAGTGGCAAGAAGACTTAAACAGAGGCAAACAGAGTGAAACAGAGGCAGAGTGAAACAGAGGCAAACAGAGTGAAACAGAGGCAAACAGAATGAAACAGGGGCAAGCAGAGGCAAACAGACTCAAACAGAGGCAAACAGAGTGAAACAGAGGCAAACAGAGGGAAACAGAGGCAAACAGAGTGAAACAGAAGCAACCAGAGTGTTACAGAGGCAAACAGATTGAAACAGAGGCAGACAGACTGAAACAGAGGCAAACAGAGTTAAACGTAGGCAAACAGAGGCAAACAGACTTAAACAGAGGCAGAGTGAAACAGAGTCAAACAGACTGAAACAGAGGCAAACAGACTGAAACTGAGGGAAACAGACTTAAACAGGGGCAAACAGACTGAAATAGAGGCAAACAGAGGCAAAAAGAGTGAAACAGAGGCAAACAGAGTGAAACAGAGGCAATCAGAGTGAAACAGAGGCAAACAGAGGCAAACAGACTTAAACAGAGGCAAACAGAGTAAAACAGAGGCAAAAAGAGTGAAACAGAGGCAAAAAGAGTGAAACAGAGGCAAACAGAAAGAAACAGAGGCAAACAGACTGAAACTGAGGCAAACAGTCTGAAAAAGAGCCAACCAGAGTGAAGCAGAGGCAAACAGAGTGAGACAGAGGCAAACAGAGTGAAACTGAGGCAAACAGAGTGAAAAAGAGGCAAACAGGTGAAACAATAGGCAAACAGAGTGAAACAGAGGCAAACAGAGTGAAACAGAGGCAAACAGAGTGAAACAGAGGCAAACAGAGTTAAACAGAGTTAAACAGAGGCATAAAGAGAGAAACAGAGGCAAAAAGAGTGAAACAGAGGCAAACAGAATGAAACAGAGGCAAACAGACTGAAACAGAGGCAAACAGACTGAAACAGAGGCAAACTGACTTAAACAGAGGCAAACAGAGCAAAAAGAGTGAAACAGAGGCAAACAGAGTGAATCAGAGGCAAACAGAGTGAAACAGAGGCAAACAGAGTGAAACAAGGGCAAACTGAGTGAAACAGAGGCAATCAGAGTGAAACAGAGGCAAACAGAGGCAAACAGACTTACACAGAGTTAAACAGAGTAAAACAGAGGCAAAAAGAGTGAAACAGAGGCAAAAAGAGTGAAACAGAGGCAAACAGAAAGAAACAGAGGCAAACAGACTGAAACAGAGGCAAACAGTCTGAAAAAGAGCCAACCAGAGTGAAGCAGAGGCAAACAGAGTGAGACAGAGGCAAACAGAGTGAAACAGAGGCAAACAGAGTGAAAAAGAGGCAAACAGGTGAAACAATAGGCAAACAGAGTGAAACAGAGGCAAACAGAGTGAAACAGAGGCAAACAGAGTGAAACAGATGCAAACAGAGTTAAACAGAGTTAAACAGAGGCATAAAGAGAGAAACAGAGGCAAAAAGAGTGAAACAGAGGCAAACAGAATGAAACAGAGGCAAACAGACTGAAACAGAGGCAAACAGACTGAAACAGAGGCAAACAGACTTAAACAGAGGCAAACAGAGCAAAAAGAGTGAAACAGAGGCAAACAGAGTGAATCAGAGGCAAACAGAGTGAAACAGAGGCAAACAGAGTGAAACATGGCAAACTGAGTGAAACAGAGGCAAACAGACTGGAACAGAAGCAAACAGACTGAACAGAGGCAAACAGACTGAAACAGAGGCAAACAGAGTGAAACAGAGGGAACCAGAGTGAAGCAGAGGCAAACAGAGTGAAACAGAGGGAACCAGAGTGAAGCAGAGGCAAACAGAGTGAAACAGAGACAAACAGAGTGAAACAGAGGCAAACAGAGTGAAACAGAGTGAAACAGAGGCAACAGAGAGAAACAGAGGCAAACAGAGTGAAACAGAGGCAAACAGACTCAAACAGAGGCAAACAGACTGAATCAGAGGCAAACAGACTGAAACTGAGGCAGACAGACTTAAACAGAGGCAAACAGAATTAAACAGAGGCAAACAGAGGCAAAAAGAGTAAAACAGAGGCAAACAGAGTTAAACAGAGGCAAACAGACTGGAACAGTGGCAAACAGACTTAAACAGAGATTAACAGAGTGAAGCAGAGGCAAGAAGACTTAAACAGAGGCAAACAGAGTGAAACAGAGGCAAACAGAGTGAAACAGAGGCAAACAGAGTGAAACAGAGGCAAACAGAATGAAACAGAGGCAAGCAGATGCAAACAGAATTAAACAGAGGCAAACAGAGTGAAACAGAGGCAAACAGAGTGAAACAGAGGCAAACAGAGTGAAAGAGAAGCCAACAGGTGAAACAAGAGGCAAACAGAGTGAAACAGAGGCAAACAGAGTGAAACAGAGGCAAACAGAGGGAAACAGAGGCAACCAGAGTGAAACAGAGGCAAACAGACTTAAACAGAGGCAAACAGACTGAAACAGAGGCAAACAGACTGAAACTGAGGCAAACAGACTTAAACAGAGGCAAACAGACTTAAACAGAGGCAAACAGAGGCAAAAAGAGTGAAACAGAGGCAAACAGAGTGAAACAGAGGCAATCAGAGTTAAACAGAGGCAAACAGACTGAAACAGAGGCAAACAGACTGAAACAGAGGCAAACAGACTGAAACTGAGGCAAACAGACTTAAACAGAGGCAAACAGACTTAAACAGAGGCAAACAGACTTAGACAGAGGCAAACAGAGGCAAAAAGAGTGAAACAGAGGCAAACAGAGTGAAACAGAGGCAAACAGACTGGAACAGAAGCAAACAGACTGAACAGAGGCAAACAGACTGAAACAGAGGCAAACAGAGTGAAACAGAGGGAACCAGAGTGAAGCAGAGGCAAACAGAGTGAAACAGAGGGAACCAGAGTGAAGCAGAGGCAAACAGAGTGAAACAGAGACAAACAGAGTGAAACAGAGGCAAACAGAGTGAAACAGAGTGAAACAGAGGCAACAGAGAGAAACAGAGGCAAACAGAGTGAAACAGAGGCAAACAGACTCAAACAGAGGCAAACAGACTGAATCAGAGGCAAACAGACTGAAACTGAGGCAGACAGACTTAAACAGAGGCAAACAGAATTAAACAGAGGCAAACAGAGGCAAAAAGAGTAAAACAGAGGCAAACAGAGTTAAACAGAGGCAAACAGACTGAAACAGTGGCAAACAGACTTAAACAGAGATTAACAGAGTGAAGCAGAGGCAAGAAGACTTAAACAGAGGCAAACAGAGTGAAACAGAGGCAAACAGAGTGAAACAGAGGCAAACAGAGTGAAACAGAGGCAAACAGAATGAAACAGAGGCAAGCAGATGCAAACAGAATTAAACAGAGGCAAACAGAGTGAAACAGAGGCAAACAGAGTGAAACAGAGGCAAACAGAGTGAAAGAGAAGCCAACAGGTGAAACAAGAGGCAAACAGAGTGAAACAGAGGCAAACAGAGTGAAACAGAGGCAAACAGAGGGAAACAGAGGCAACCAGAGTGAAACAGAGGCAAACAGACTTAAACAGAGGCAAACAGACTGAAACAGAGGCAAACAGACTGAAACTGAGGCAAACAGACTTAAACAGAGGCAAACAGACTTAAACAGAGGCAAACAGAGGCAAAAAGAGTGAAACAGAGGCAAACAGAGTGAAACAGAGGCAATCAGAGTTAAACAGAGGCAAACAGACTGAAACAGAGGCAAACAGACTGAAACAGAGGCAAACAGACTGAAACTGAGGCAAACAGACTTAAACAGAGGCAAACAGACTTAAACAGAGGCAAACAGACTTAGACAGAGGCAAACAGAGGCAAAAAGAGTGAAACAGAGGCAAACAGAGTGAAACAGAGGCAAACAGACTGAAACAGAGGCAAACAGAGTGAAACGGATGCAAGCAGGGTTAAACAGAGGCAAAAAGAGGCAAACAGACTTACACAGAGTTAAACAGAGTTAAACAGAGGCTTAAAGAGTGAAACAGAGGCAAAAAGATTGAAACAGAGGCAAACAGACTGAAACAGAGGCAAACAGAGTGAAACAGAGGCAAAAAGAGTGAAACAGATGCAAGCAGGGTTAAACAGAAGCAAAAAGAGGCAAACAGACTTACACAGAGTTAAACAGAGGCATAAAGAGTGAAACAGAGGCAAAAAGAGTGAAACAGAGGCAAACTGAATGAAAGAGAGGCAAACAGACTGAAACAGAGGCAAACAGACTGAAACAGAGGCAAACAGACTGAATCAGAGGCAAACCGAGTGAAACAGAGGCAAACAGAGTGAAACAGAGGCAAACAGAGTGAAACAGAAGCAACCAGAGTGAAGCAGAGGCAAACAGAGAGAGACAGAGGCAAACAGAGTGAAACAGAGGCAAACAGAGTGAAAGAGAGGCAAACAGGTGAAACAATAGGCAAACAGAGTGAAACAGAGGCAAACAGATTGAAACAGAGGCAAACAGACTGAAACAGAGTGAAACAGAGGCAAACAGAGTGAAAAAGAGGCAAACAGAGTGAAACAGAGGCAAACAGATTGAAATAGAGGCATACAGAATGAAACAGAGGCAAACAGACTTAAACAGAGGCAAACAGTCTTAAACAGTGGCAAACAGAGTTATACAGAGGCTAACAGAGTGAAACAGGGGCAAGAAGACTTAAACAGAGGCAACCAGAGTGAAACAGAGGCAAACAGACTTAAACAGAGGCAAACAGACTGAAACAGAGGCAAACAGATTGAAACTGAGGCAAACAGACTTAAACAGAGGCAAATAGACTTAAACAGAGGCAAACAGAGGCAAAAAGAGTGAAACAGAGGCAAACAGAGTGAAACAGAGGCAATCAGAGGCAAACAGACTGAAACAGAGGCAAACGGACTGAAACAGAGGCAAACAGACTGAAACTGAGGCAAACAGACTTAAAAAGAGGCAAACAGACTTAAACAGAGGCAAACAGACTTAGACAGAGGCAAACAGAGGCAAAAAGAGTGAAACAGAGGCAAACAGAGTGAAACAGAGGCAATCAGAGTGAAACAGAGGCAAACAGAGTGAAACGGATGCAAGCAGGGTTAAACAGAGGCAAAAAGAGGCAAACAGACTTACACAGAGTTAAACAGAGTTAAACAGAGGCATAAAGAGTGAAACAGAGGCAAAAAGAGTGAAACAGAGGCAAACAGAAAGAAACAGAGGCAAACAGAGTGAAACTGAAGCAACCAGAGTGAAGCAGAGGCAAACAGAGTGAGACAGAGGCAAACAGAGTGAAACAGAGGCAAACAGAGTGAAAAAGAGGCAAACAGGTGAAACAAGAGGCAAACAGAGTGAAACTGAGGCAAACAGAGTTAAACAGAGGCAAACAGAGTGAAACAGATTGAAACAGAGGCAAACAGAGTGAAACAGAGGCAAACAGAGTGAAACAGAGGCAAACAGAGTGAAACAGAGGCAAACAGAGTGAAACAGAAGCAACCAGAGTGAAGCAGAGGCAAACAGAGTGAGACAGAGGCAAACAGAGTGAAACAGAGGCAAACAGAGTGAAAGAGAGGCAAACAGGTGAAACAATAGGCAAACAGAGTGAAACAGAGGGCACAACAGATTGAAACAGAGGCAAACAGATTGAAACAGAGTGAAACAGAAGCAAACAGAGTGAAACAGAGGCAAACAGAGTGAAACAGAGGCAAACAGATTGAAATAGAGGCATACAGAATGAAACAGAGGCAAACAGACTATAAACAGAGGCAAACAGTCTTAAACAGTGGCAAACAGAGTTATACAGAGGCTAACAGAGTGAAACAGTGGCAAGAAGACTGAAACAGAGGCAAACAGAGTGAAACAGAGGCAAGAGTGAAACAGAGGCAAACAGAGTGAAACAGAGGCAAACAGAGTGAAACAGAGGCAAACAGAGTGAAAGATAAGCCAGCAGGTGAAACAAGAAGGCAAACAGAGTGAAACAGAGGCAAACAGAGGGCAAACAGAGTGAAACAGAAGCAACCAGAGTGAAACAGAGGCAAACAGATTGAAACAGAGGCAGACAGAGGCAAACAGACTTAAAAAGAGGCAAACAGAGTGAAACAGAGTCAAACAGACTGAAACAGAGGCAAACAGACTGAAACTGAGGCAAAAAAGACTTAAACAGGGGGCAAACAGAGGCAAACAGACTTTACACAGAGTTAAACAGAGTTAAACAGAGGGCATAGAGAGTGAAACAGAGGCAAAAAGAGTGAAACAGAGGCAAAACAGAGTGAAACAGAGGCAAACAGAGTGAAACAGAGGCAAACAGATTTAAACAGAGTTAAACAGAGGCATAAAGATTGAAACAGAGGCAAAAAAGAGTGAAACAGAGGCAAACAGAATGAAACAGAGGCAAAACAGACTGAAACAGAGGCAAACAGACTGAAACAGAGGCAAACAGACTTAAACAGAGGCAAACAGAGGCAAAAAAGAGTGAAACAGAGGCAAACAGAGTGAAGAACGGAATGCAAGCAGGGTTAAACAGAGGCAAAAAGAGGCAAACAGAACTTACACAGAGTTAAACAGAGTTAAACAGAGGCATAAGAGTGAAACAGAGGCAAAAAGAGTGAAACATGAGGCAAACAGACTGAAACAGAGGCAAACAGAGTGAAACTGAAGCAACCAGAGTGAAGCAGAGGCAAACTAGAGTGAGACAGAGGCAAACAGAGTGAAACAGAGGCAAACAGAGTGAAAAAGAGGCAAACAGGTGAAACAAGAGGCAAACAGAGTGAAACTGAGGCAAACAGAGTTAAAACAGAGGCAAACAGAGTGAAACAGATTGAAACAGAGGCAAACAGAGTGAAACAGAGGCAAACAGAGTGAAACAGAGGCAAACAGAGTGAAACAGAAGCAACCAGAGTGAAGCAGAGGCAAACAGAGTGAGATCAGAGGCAAACAGAGGTGAAACAGAGGCAAACAGAGTGAAAGAGAGGCAAACAGGTGAAACAATAGGCAAACAGAGTGAAACAGAGGCAAACAGATTGAAACAGAGGCAAACAGACTGAAACAGAGTGAAACAGAAGCAAACAGAGTGAAACAGAGGCAAACAGAGTGAAACAGAGGCAAACAGATTGAAATAGAGGCATACAGAATGAAACAGAGGCAAACAGACTTAAACAGAGGCAAACAGTCTTAAACAGTAGCAAACAGAGTTATACAGAGGCTAACAGAGTGAAACAGTGGCAAGAAGACTGAAACAGAGGCAAAACAGAGTGAAACAGAGGCAGAGTGAAACAGAGGCAAACAGAGTGAAACAGAGGGCAAACAGAGGTGAAACAGAGGCAAACAGAGTGAAAGATAAGCCAGCAGGGTGAAACAAGAGGCAAACAGAGTGAAACAGAGGCAAACAGAGGCAAACAGAGTGAAACAGAAGCAACCAGAGTGAAACAGAGGCAAACAGATTGAAACAGAGGCAGACAGAGGCAAACAAACTTAAAAAGAGGCAAACAGAGTGAAACAGAGTCAAACAGACTGAAACAGAGGCAAACAGACTGAAACTGAGGCAAAAAGACTTAAACAGGGGCAAACAGAGGCAAACAGACTTATACAGAGTTAAACAGAGTTAAACAGAGGCATAGAGAGTGAAACAGAGGCAAAAAAGAGTGAAACAGAGGCAAACAGAGTGAAACAGAGGCAAACAGAGTGTGAAACAGAGGGCAAACAGATTCAAACAGAGTTAAACAGAGGCATAAAGATTGAAACAGAGGCAAAAAGAGTGAAACAGAGGCAAACAGAATGAAACAGAGGCAAACAGACTGAAACAGAGGCAAACAGACTGAAACAGAGGCAAACAGACTTAAACAGAGGCAAACAGAGGCAAAAAGAGTGAAACAGAGGCAAACAGAGTGAAACAGAGGCAAACAGAGTGAAACAGGGGCAAACAGACTTAAACAGAGGCAAACAGACTGAAACAGAGGCAAACAGACTGGAATTGAGCGCTAACAGACTTAAACAGAGGCAAACAGAGGCAAAAAGAGTGAAACAGAGGGCAAACAGAGTGAAACAGAGGCAATCAGAGTGAAACAGAGGCAAAAAGAGTGAAACAGATGCAAGCAGGGTTAAACAGAAGCAAAAAGAGGCAAACAGACTTACACAGAGTTAAACAGAGGCTTAAAGAGTGAAACAGAGGCAAAAAAGAGTGAAACAGAGGCAAACAGAATGAAACAGAGGCAAACAGAATGAAACAGAGGCAAACAGAATGAAACAGAGGCAAACAGACTGAATCAGAGGCAAACCGAGTGAAACAGAGGCAAACAGAGTGAAACAGAGGCAAACAGAGTGAAACAGAAGCCAACCAGAGTGAAGCAGAGGCAAAACAGAGAGAGACAGAAGGCCAAACAGAGTGAAACAGAGGGAAACAGAGTGAGAAGAGAGGCAAACAGGTGAAACAATAGGCAAACAGAGTGAAACAGAGGCAAACAGATTGAAACAGAGGCAAACAGACTGAAACAGAGTGAAACAGAGGGCAAACAGAGTGAAACAGAGGCAAACAGAGTGAAACAGAGGCAAACAGATTGAAATAGAGGCATACAGAATGAAACAGAGGCAAACCAGACTTAAACAGAGGCAAACAGTCTTAAACAGTGGCAAACAGAGTTATACAGAGGCTAACAGAGTGAAACAGAAGTAAGAAGACTTAAACAGAGGCAAACAGAGTGAAACAGAGGCAGAGAGTGAAACAGATGCAAACAGAGTGAAACAGAGGCAAACAGAATGAAACAGGGGGCAAGCAGAGGCAAACAGACTCAAACAGAGGCAAACAGAGTGAAACAGAGGCAAACAGAGTGAAACAGGGGCAAACAGAGTGAAACAGAGGCAAACAGAGTGAAAGATAAGCCAACAGGTGAAACAAGAGGCAAACAGAGGGAAACAGATGCAAACAGAGGGAAACAGAGGCAAACAGAGTGAAACAGAAGCAACCAGAGTGTAACAGAGGCAAACAGATTGAAACAGAGGCAGACAGACTGAAACAGAGGCAAACAGAGTTAAACGTAAGCAAACAGAGGCAAAACAGACTTAAACAGAGGGCAGAGTGAAACAGAGTCAAACAGACTGAAACAGAGGCAAACAGACTGAAACTGAGGGAAACAGACTTAAACAGGGGGCAAACAGACTGAAATAGAGGGCAAACAGAGGCAAAAAGATGAAACAGAGGGGAAACAGAGTGAAAACAGAGGCAATCAGAGTGAAACAGAGGCAAACAGAGGCAAACAGACTTACACAGAGTTAAACAGAGTAAAAACAGAGGCAAAAAGAGTGAAACAGAGGCAAAAAAGAGTGAAACAGAGGAAAACAGAAAGAAACAGAGGCAAACAGACTGAAACAGAGGCAAACAGCTCTGAAAAAGAGCCAAACAGAGAGAAACAGAGGCAAACAGAGTGAAACAGAGGCAAACAGAGTGAAACAGAGGCAAACAGAGTGAAAAAGAGGCAAACAGCTGAAACAAGAGGCAAACAGAGTGAAACAGAGGCAAACAGAGTGAAACAGAGGCAAAACAGAGTGAAACAGAGGCAAACAGAGTCAAACAGACTGAAACAGAGGCAAACAGACTGAAACTGAGGCAAAAAGACTTAAACAGGGGCAAACAGAGGCAAACAGACTTATACAGAGTTAAACAGAGTTAAACAGAAGGCAGTAGAGAGTGAAACAGAGGCACAAAAAGAGTGAAACAGAGGCAAACAGAGTGAAACAGAGGCAAACAGAGTGAAACAGAGGCAAACAGATTTAAACAGAGTTAAACAGAGGCATAAAGATTGAAACAGAGGGCAAAAAGAGTGAAACAGAGGCAAACAGAATGAAACAGAGGCAAACAGACTGAAACAGAGGCAAACAGACTGAAACAGAGGCAAACAGACTTAAACAGAGGCAAACAGAGGCAAAAAGAGTGAAACAGAGGCAAACAGATTGAAACAGAGGCAAACAGAGTGAAACAGGGGCAAACAGACTTAAACAGAGGCAAGCAGACTGAAACAGAGGCAAACAGACTGGAATTGAGGCTAACAGACTTAAACAGAGGCAAACAGAGGCAAAATGAGTGAAACAGAGGCAAACAGAGTGAAACAGAGGCAAACAGAGTGAAACAGAGGCAAACAGAGTGAAACAGAAGCAACCAGAGTGAAGCAGAGGCAAACAGAGTGAGACAGAGGCAAACAGAGTGAAACAGAGGCAAACAGAGTGAAAGAGAGGCAAACAGGTGAAACAATAGGCAAACAGAGTGAAACAGAGGCAAACAGATTGAAACAGAGGGCAAACAGATTGAAACAGAGTGAAACAGAAGCAAACAGAGTGAAACAGAGGCAAACAGAGATGAAACAGAGGCAAACAGATTGAAATAGAGGCATACAGAATGAAACAGAGGCAAACAGACTTAAACAGAGGCAAACAGTCTTAAACAGTGGCAAACAGAGTTATACAGAGGCTAACAGAGTGAAACAGTGGCAAGAAGACTGAAACAGAGGCAAACAGAGTGAAACAGAGGCAGAGTGAAACAGAGGCAAACAGAGTGAAACAGAGGCAAACAGAGTGAAACAGAGGCAAACAGAGTGAAAGATAAGCCAGCACGGTGAAACAAGAGGCAAACAGAGTGAAACAGAGGCAAACAGAGGCAAACAGAGTGAAACAAGAAGCAACCAGAGGTGAAACAGAGGCAAACAGATTGAAACAGAGGCAGACAGAGGCAAACAGACTTAAAAAGAGGCAAACAGAGTGAAACAGAGTCAAACAGACTGAAACAGAGGCAAACAGACTGAAACTGCAGGCAAAAAAGACTTAAACAGGGGGCAAACAGAGGCAAACAGACTTACACAGAGTTAAACAGAGTTAAACAGAGGCTATAGAGAGTGAAACAGAGGCAAAAAGAGTGAAACAGAGGCAAACAGAGTGAAACAGAGGCAAACAGAGTGAAACAGAGGCAAACAGATTTAAACAGAGTTAAACAGAGGCATAAAGATTGAAACAGAGGCAAAAAAGAGTGAAACAGAGGCAAACAGAATGAAACAGAGGCAAAACAGACTGAAACAGAGGCAAACAGACTGAAACAGAGGCAAACAGACTTAAACAGAGGCAAACAGAGGCAAAAAGAGTGAAACAGAGGCAAACAGAGTGAAACGGATGCAAGCAGGGGTTAAACAGAGGCAAAAAGAGGCAAACAGACTTACACAGAGTTAAACAGAGTTAAACAGAGGCATAAGAGTGAAACAGAGGCAAAAAGAGTGAAACAGAGGCAAACAGACTGAAACAGAGGCAAACAGAGTGAAACTGAAGCAACCAGAGTGAAGCAGAGGCGAAACAGAGTGAGACAGAGGCAAACAGAGTGAAACAGAGGCAAACCAGAGTGAAAAAGAGCAGCAAACAGGTGAAACAAGAGGCAAACAGAGTGAAACTGAGGCAAACAGAGTTAAACAGAGGCAAACAGAGTGAAACAGATTGAAACAGAGGCAAACAGAGTGAAACAGAGGCAAACAGAGTGAAACAGAGGCAAACAGAGTGAAACAGAAGCAACCAGAGTGAAGCAGAGGCAAACAGAGTGAAGCACAGAGGCAAACAGAGTGAAAACAGAGGGCAAACAGAGTGGAAAGAGAGGCAAACAGGTGAAACAATAGGCAAACAGAGTGAAACAGAGGCAAACAGATTGAAACAGAGGCAAACAGACTGAAACAGAGTGAAACAGAAGCAAACAGAGTGAAACAGAGGCAAACAGAGTGAAACAAGAGGCAAACAGATTGAAATAGAGGCATACAGAATGAAACAGAGGCAAAACAGACTTAAACAGAGGCAAACAGTCTTAAACGAGTAGCAAACAGAGTTATAGCAGAGGCTAACAGAGTGAAACAGTGGCAAGAAGACTGAAACAGAGGCAAACAGAGTGAAACAGAGGCAGAGTGAAACAGAGGCAAACAGAGTGAAACAGAGGCAAACAGAGTGAAACAGAGGCAAACAGAGTGAAAGATAAGCCAGCAGGTGAAACAAGAGGCAAACAGAGTGAAACAGAGGCAAACAGAAGGCAAACAGAGTGAAACAGAAGCAACCAGAGTGAAACAGAGGCAAACAGATTGAAACAGAGGCAGACAGAGGCAAACAAACTTAAAAAGAGGCAAACAGAGTGAAACAGAGTCAAACAGACTGAAACAGAGGCAAACAGACTGAAACTGAGGCAAAAAGACTTAAACAGGGCAAACAGAGGCAAACAGACTTATACAGAGTTAAACAGAGGTTAAACAGAGGCAATAGAGAGTGAAACAGAGGCAAAAAAGAGATGAAACAGAGGCAAACAGAGTGAAACAGAGGCAAACAGAGTGAAACAGAGGCAAACATGATTCAAACAGAGTTAAACAGAGGCATAAAGATTGAAACAGAGGCAAAAAGAGTGAAACAGAGGCAAACAGAATGAAACAGAGGCAAACAGACTGAAAACAGAAGGCAAACAGACTGAAACAGAGGCAAACAGACTTAAACAGAGGCAAACAGAGGCAAAAAGAGTGAAACAGAGGCAAACAGAGTGAAACAGAGGGCAAACAGAGTGAAACAGGGGCAAACAGACTTAAACAGAGGCAAACAGACTGAAACAGAGGCAAACAGACTGGAATTGAGGCTAACAGACTTAAACAGAGGCAAACAGAGGCAAAAAGAGTGAAACAGAGGCAAACAGAGTGAAACAGAGGCAATCAGAAGTGAAACAGCAAAGCAAAAAAGAGTGAAACAGATGCAAGCAGGGGTTAAACAGAAGCAAAAAGAGGCAAACCAGACTTACACAGAGTTAAACAGAGGCATAAAGAGTGAAACAGAGGCAAAAAGAGTGAAACAGAGGCAAACAGAATGAAACAGAGGCAAACAGAATGAAACAGAAGGCAAACAGAATGAAACAGAGGCAAACAGACTGAATCAGAGGGCAAACGAGTGAAACAGAGGCAAACAGAGTGAAACAGAGGCAAACAGAGTGAAACAGAAGCAACCAGAGTGAAGCAGAGGCAAACAGAGAGAGACAGAGGCAAACAGAGTGAAACAGAGGGAAACAGAGTGAAAGAGAGGCAAAACAGGTGAAACAATAGGCAAACAGAGTGAAACAGAGGCAAACAGATTGAAACAGAGGCAAACAGACCTGAAACAGAGTGAAACAGATGGCCAAACAGAGTGAAACAGAGGCAAACAGAGTGAAACAGAGGCAAACAGATTGAAATAGAGGCATACAGAATGAAACAGAGGCAAACAGACTTAAACAGAGGCAAACAGTCTTAAACAGTGGCAAACAGAGTGTATACAGAGGCTAACAGAGTGAAACAGAAGTAAGAAGACTTAAACAGAGGCAAACAGAGTGAAACAGAGGGCAGAGTGAAACAGATGCAAACAGAGTGAAACAGAGGCAAACAGAATGAAACAGGGGGCAAGCAGAGGCAAACAGACTCAAACAGAGGCAAACAGAGTGAAACAGAGGCAAACAGAGTGAAACAGGGGCAAACAGAGTGAAACAGAGGCAAACAGAGTGAAACAGAGGGCAAACAGATTGAAATAGAGGCATACAGAATGAAACAGAGGCAAACAGACTTAAACAGAGGCAAACAGTCTTAAACAGTAGCAAACAGAGTTATACAGAGGCTAACAGAGTGAAACAGTGGCAAGAAGACTGAAACAGAGGCAAACAGAGTGAACACAGAGGCAGAGACAGTGAAACAGAGGCAAACAGAGTGAAACAGAGGCAAACAGAGTGAAACAGAGGCAAACAGAGTGAAAGATAAGCCAGCAGGTGAAACAAGAGGCAAACAGAGTGAAACAGAGGCAAACAGAGGCAAACCAGAGTGAAACAGAAGCAACCAGAGTGAAACAGAGAGCAAACAGATTGAAACAGAGGCAGACAGAGGCAAACAAACTTAAAAAGAGGCAAACAGAGTGAAACAGAGTCAAACAGACTGAAACAGAGGCAAACAGACTGAAACTGAGGCAAAAAGACTTAAACAGGGGGCAAACAGAGGCAAACAGACTTATACAGAGTTAAACAGAGTTAAACAGAGGCATAGAGAGTGAAACAGAGGCAAAAAGAGTGAAACAGAGGCAAACAGAGTGAAAACAGAGGCAAACAGAGTGAAACAGAGGCAAACAGATTCAAACAGAGTTAAACAGAGGCATAAAGATTGAAACAGAGGCAAAAAGAGTGAAACAGAGGCAAACAGAATGAAAACAGAGGCAAACAGACTGAAACAGAGGCAAACAGACTGAAACAGAGGCAAACAGACTTAAACAGAGGCAAACAGAGGCAAAAAGAGTGAAACAGAGGCAAACAGAGTGAAACAGAGGCAAACAGAGTGAAACAGGGGCAAACAGACTTAAACAGAGGGCAAACAGACTGAAACAGAGGCAAACAGACTGGAATTGAGGCTAACAGACTTTAAACAGAGGCAAACAGAGGCAAAAAGAGTGAAACAGAGGCAAACAGAGTGAAACAGAGGGCAATCAGAGTGAAACAGAGGCAAAAAGAGTGAAACAGTATGCAAGCAGGGTTAAACAGAAGCAAAAAGAGGCAAACAGACTTACACAGAGTTAAACAGAGGCATAAAGAGTGAAACAGAGGCAAAAAAGAGTGAAACAGAGGCCAAACAGAATGAAACAGAGGCAAACAGAATGAAACAGAGGCAAACAGAATGAAACAGAGGCAAACAGACTGAATCAGAGGCAAACCGAGTGAAACAGAGGCAAACAGAGTGAAACAGAGGCAAACAGAGTGAAACAGAAGCAACCAGAGTGAAGCAGAGGCAAACAAGAGAGAGACAGAGGCAAACAGAGTGAAACAGAGGGAAACAGAGTGAAAGAGAGGCAAACAGGTGAAACAATAGGCAAACAGAGTGAAACAGAGGCAAACAGATTGAAACAGAGGCAAACAGACTGAAACAGAGTGAAACAGAGGCAAACAGAGTGAAACAGAGGCAAACAGAGTGAAACAGAGGCAAACAGATTGAAATAGAGGCATACAGAATGAAACAGAGGCAAACAGACTTAAACAGAGGCAAACAGTCTTAAACAGTGGCAAACAGAGTTATACAGAGGCTAACAGAGTGAAACAGAAGTAAGAAGACTTAAACAGAGGCAAACAGAGTGAAACAGAGGCAGAGTGAAACAGATGCAAACAGAGTGAAACAGAGGCAAACAGAATGAAACAGGGGCAAGCAGAGGCAAACAGACTCAAACAGAGGCAAACAGAGTGAAACAGAGGCAAACAGAGTGAAACAGGGGGCAAACAGAGTGAAACAAGTGAAAAGGCAAACAGAGTGAAAGATAAGCCAACAGGTGAAACAAGAGGCAAACAGAGGGAAACAGATGCAAACAGAGGGAAACAGAGGCAAACAGAGTGAAACAGAAGCAACCAGAGTGTAACAGAGGCAAACAGATTGAAACAGAGGCAGACAGACTGAAACAGAGGCAAACAGAGTTAAACGTAAGCAAACAGAGGCAAACAGACTTAAACAGAGGCAGAGTGAAACAGAGTCAAACA
>JANJGN010004170.1:0-7500 GCA_026770705.1 Isurus oxyrinchus
GCACAGAGAGAGAGAGAGACGCACAGAGAGACGCACAGAGAGAGAGAAGCTCAGAGAGAGAGAGACGCTCAGAGAGAGAGAGATGCAGCAGAGAGAGAGAGAGACGCACAGAGAGAGAGAGAGACGCATAGAGAGAGGGAGAGATGCAAGAGAGTGAGAGAGACGCACAGAGAGAGAGGAGATGCTCAGATGAGAGAGAGAGAGAGAGAGAGACGCTCAGAGAGAGAGAAACGCACAGAGAGAGAGAGAGAGAGACGCACAGAGAGAGAGATAGAGAGATGCATAGAGAGAGAGAGAGACGCACAGAGAGAGAGTGACGCACAGAGAGAGAGAGACGCTCAGAGAGAGAGAAACGCACCAGAGAGAGTGAGAGAGAGACGCACAGAGAGAGAGATAGAGAGATGCATAGAGAGAGAGAGACGCACACACACAGAGATGCACCGAGTGAGAGAGAGACACACACAGAGAGAGATTTAGAGGCACACATAGAGAGAGAGAGACGCACACAGAGAGGAGAGAGAGAGACGCACAGAGAGAGAGAGAGAAGCTTAGAGAGAGAGAGACGCACAGAGAGAGAGAGAGAGAGACGCACACAGAGAGAGCGAGAGACGCACGAGAGGAGAGAGAGAGACGCTCAGAGAGAGAGAGACGCACAGAGAGAGAGAGACGCTCAGAGAGACACAGGAGAGAGAGAGAGACGCACAGAGAGAGAGAGAGACGCATAGAGAGAGAGAGACGCACACACACAGAGATGCACAGAGTGAGAGAGAGACACACACACACAGAGATTTAGAGACACGCATAGAGAGGAGAGAGACGCACACAGAGAGAGAGAGAAGCTTAGAGAGAGAGAGAGACGCACAGAGAGAGAGAGAGAGAGACGCACAGAGAGAGAGAGACGCACAGAGAGAGAGAGACGCTCAGAGAGACACAGAGAGAGAGACGCTCAGAGAGAGAGATAGCGAGACCAATAGAGAGAGAGACACACACCACACAGAGATGCACAGAGAGAGAGAGAGAGACGCACAGAGAGAGAGATAGAGAGACGCATAGAGAGAGAGAGAGACGCACAGAGAGAGAGAGACGCTCAGAGAGAGAGAGAGACACAGAGAGAGAGAGAGGACGCACAGAGAGAGAGAGACGCTCAGAGAGAGAGAGAGACGAACAGAGAGAGAGAGACGCACAGAGAGAGAGAGGACGCACAGAGAGAGAGAGAGACGCACAGAGAGAGAGAGAGAGAGACACACAGAGAGAGAGAGAGACGCACAGAGAGGGAGAGAGAGAGACGCACAGCGAGAGAGTGACACAGAGAGAGAGAGAGAGACGCTCAGAGAGAGAGAGAGACGCACAGAGAGAGAGAGAGACGCTCAGAGAGAGAGAGACGCCACAGAGAGAGAGAGACGCACAGAGAGAGAGAGAGACGCACACAGAGAGAGAGAGAGACGCACAGAGATAGAGTGAGATGCACAGAGAGAGAGAAAGACGCACACAGAGAGAGAGAGAGACGCACACAGAGAGAGAGAGACGCTCAGAGAGAGAGAGACACAGAGAGAGAGAGAGAGACGCTCAGAGAGAGAGAGAGACACACAGAGAGAGAGAGACGCTCAGAGAGAGAGAGACGCACAGAGAGACACAGAGAGAGAGAGAGAGAGACGCTCAGAGAGGAGAGAGAGATGCTCAGAGAGAGAGAGACGCACAGAGAGAGAGAGAGACGCACAGAGAGACGCACAGAGAGAGAGAGACGCTCAGAGAGAGAGAGAGACGCTCAGAGAGAGAGAGACGCACAGAGAGAGAGAGAGACGCACAGAGAGACGCACAGAGAGAGAGGAAGCTCAGAGAGAGAGAGAGACGCTCAGAGAGAGAGAGAGACGCTCAGAGAGAGAGAGATGCACAGAGAGAGAGAGTGAGACGCACACAGAGAGAGAGACACACACAGAGAGAGAGAGGTGCACAGAGAGAGAGAGAGTGAGACGCACACAGAGAGAGAGACACACACATAGAGATAGAGATGCACAGAGAGAGAGACACAGACAGAGAGGGAGACGCACTGAGATGGAGAGACGCACAGAGAGAGGGAGACACACAGAGATACGCACAGAGAGAGAGATAGAGAGACGAACACAGAGAGAGAGAGAGACGCACACAGAGAGAGAGAGAGACGCACACAGAGAGAGAGATGAGCACAGAGAGAGAGATAGAGAGACCAATAGAGAGAGAGACGCACACACACAGAGATGCACAGAGAGAGAGAGAGAGACGCACAGAGAGAGAGATAGAGAGACGCATAGAGAGAGAGACGCACACACACAGAGATGCACAGAGAGAGAGAGAGAGATGCCACAGAGAGAGAGATAGAGACACTCATGGAGAGAGAGACACACACAGAGAGAGAGAGAGACGCACACAGAGAGAGAGAGAGACGCACAGAGAGAGAGAGAGACGCACAGAGAGAGAGAGAGAGAGACGCACAGCGGAGAGAGAGAGACGCACAGAGAGAGAGAGTGACGCACAGAGAGAGAGAGACGCTCAGAGAGAGAGAGAGACGCTCACAGAGAGAGAGAGAGAGACGCACACAGAGAGAGAGAGAGACGCCACAGAGAGAGAGATAGAGAGACCAATAGAGAGAGAGACGCACACACACAGAGATGCACAGAGAGAGAGAGACGCACAGAGAGAGAGATAGAGAGACGCATAGAGAGAGAGAGAGACGCACACACACAGAGATGCACAGAGAGAGAGAGAGAGGACGCACAGAGAGAGAGATAGAGACACTCATGGAGAGAGAGAGAGACGCACAGAGAGAGAGAGAGAGACGCACAGAGAGAGAGAGAGACGCACAGAGAGAGAGAGTGACGCACAGAGAGAGAGAGTGACGCACAGAGAGAGAGAGACGCTCAGAAAGAGAGAGATGCACAGAGGCAGAGAGACGCACAGAGAGAGAGAGAGAGACGCTCAGAGAGAGAGAGAGACGCTCAGAGAGAGAGAGAGGACGCACAGAGAGAGAGAGAGAGACGCACAGAGAGAGAGAGACGCTCAGAGAGAGAGAGACGCACAGAGAGAGAGAGAGACGCTCAGAGAGAGAGAGAGACGCACAGAGAGAGAGGAGACGCTCAGAGAGAGAGAGACGCACAGAGAGAGAGAGATGCACAGAGAGAGAGAGAGACGCACAGAGAGAGAGAGAGAGACGCTCAGAGAGAGAGAGATGCACAGAGAGAGAGAGACGCACAGAGAGAGAGAGAGACGCACAGAGAGAGAGAGACGCATAGAGAGAGGGAGAGATGCACAGAGAGTGAGAGAGACGCACAGAGAGAGAGAGACGCACAGAGAGAGAGAGATGCTCCAGAGAGAGAGAGAGAGAGAGAGAGAGACGCTCAGAGAGAGAGAACGCACAGAGAGATAGAGAGAGAGAGGAGACGCAGAGAGAGAGAGATAGAGAGATGCATAGAGAGAGAGAGACGCACACACACAGAGATGCACAGAGTGAGAGAGAGACACACACAGAGAGAGATTTAGAGGCACACATAGAGAGAGAGAGACGCACACAGAGAGAGAGACGCACAGAGAGAGAGAGAAAGAGATGCACACAGAGAGAGAGAGAGACGCACAGAGAGAGAGAGAGAGACGCTCAGAGAAAGAGAGACGCACAGAGAGAGAGAGACGCTCAGAGAGACACAGAGAGAGAGTGAGACGCACAGAGAGAGAGAGACGCTCAGAGAGGACACAGAGAGAGAGACGCTCAGAGAGAGAGATGCTCAAGAGAGAGAGCGACGCTCAGAGAGAGAGAGACGCACAGATAGAGAGAGACGCACAGAGAGGGAGAGAGAGACAGAGAGAGAGAGACGCTCAGAGAGAGAGAGACGCACAGAGAGAGAGAGACGCTCAGAGAGAGAGAGAGACGCACAGAGAGAGAGGAGACGCTCAGAGAGAGAGAGACGCACAGAGAGAGAGAGATGCACAGAGAGAGAGAGAGACGCACAGAGAGAGAGAGAGAGACGCTCAGAGAGAGAGAGAGATGCACAGAGAGAGAGAGACGCACAGAGAGAGAGAGATGCACAGAGAGAGAGAGAGACGCACAGAGAGAGGAGAGACGCATAGAGAGAGGGAGAGATGCACAGAGAGTGAGAGAGGACGCACAGAGGAGAGAGAGACGCACAGAGAGAGAGAGATGCTCAGAGGAGAGAGAGAGAGAGAGAGAGAGAGAGGACGCTCAGAGAGAGAGAAACGCACAGAGAGATAGAGAGAGAGAGACGCAGAGAGAGAGAGATAGAGAGATGCATAGAGAGAGAGAGACGCACACACACAGAGATGCACAGAGTGAGAGAGAGACACACACAGAGAGAGATTTAGAGGCACACATAGAGAGAGAGAGACGCACACAGAGAGAGAGACGCACAGAGAGAGAGAGAAAGAGATGCACACAGAGAGAGAGAGAGACGCACAGAGAGAGAGAGAGACGCTCAGAGAAAGAGAGACGCACAGAGAGAGAGAGACGCTCAGAGAGACACAGAGAGAGAGTGAGACGCACAGAGAGAGAGAGACGCTCAGAGAGACACAGAGAGAGAGACGCTCAGAGAGAGAGATGCTCAGAGAGAGAGCGACGCTCAGAGAGAGAGAGACGCACAGATAGAGAGAGACGCACAGAGAGGGAGAGAGAGACAGAGAGAGAGACGCTCAGAGAGAGAGAGAGACACTCAGAGAGAGAGAGTCGCACAGAGAGAGAGAGACGCACAGAGAGACGCCACAGAGAGAGAGAGAGAGACGCACAGAGAGAGAGAGACGCTCAGAGAGAGAGAGAGACGCACAGAGAGAGAGATAGAGAGACCAATAGAGAGAGAGAGACGCACACACACAGAGATGCACAGAGAGAGAGAGAGAGACGCACAGAGAGAGAGAGGACGCTCAGAGAGAGAGAGACGCACAGAGAGAGAGAGACGCTCAGAGAGAGAGAGAGACGCACAGAGAGAGAGAGACGCTCAGAGAGAGAGAGACGCACAGAGAGAGAGAGATGCACAGAGAGAGAGAGAGACGCACAGAGAGAGAGAGAGATACGCTCAGAGAGAGAGAGATGCACAGAGAGAGAGAGACGCACAGAGAGGAGAGAGATGCACAGAGAGAGAGAGAGACGCACAGAGAGAGAGAGACGCATAGAGAGAGGGAGAGATGCACAGAGAGTGAGAGAGACGCACAGAGAGAGAGAGACGCACAGAGAGAGAGAGATGCTCAGAGAGAGAGAGAGAGAGAGAGAGAGACGCTCAGAGAGAGAGAAACGCACAGAGAGATAGAGAGAGAGAGACGCAGAGAGAGAGAGATAGAGAGATGCATAGAGAGAGAGAGACGCACACACACAGAGATGCACAGAGTGAGAGAGAGGACACACACAGAGAGAGATTTAGAGGCACACATAGAGAGAGAGAGACGCACACAGAGAGAGAGACGCACAGAGAGAGAGAGAAAGAGATTGCACACAGAGAGAGAGAGAGACGCACAGAGAGAGAGAGAGACGCTCAGAGAAAGAGAGACGCACAGAGAGAGAGAGACGCTCAGAGAGACACAGAGAGAGAGTGAGACGCACAGAGAGAGAGAGACGCTCAGAGAGACACAGAGAGAGAGACGCTCAGAGAGAGAGATGCTCAGAGAGAGAGATGCTCAGAGAGAGAGCGACGCTCAGAGAGAGAGAGACGCACAGATAGAGAGAGACGCACAGAGAGGGAGAGAGAGACAGAGAGAGAGACGACGTCAGAGAGAGAGAGAGACACTCAGAGAGAGAGAGTCGCACAGAGAGAGAGAGACGCACAGAGAGACGCACAGAGAGAGAGAGAGAGGACGCACAGAGAGAGAGAGGACGCTCAGAGAGAGAGAGAGACGCACAGAGAGAGAGATAGAGAGACCAATAGAGAGAGAGAGACGCACACACACACACAGAGACGCACAGAGAGAGAGAGAGAGACGCACAGAGAGAGAGATAGAGAGACGCATAGAGAGAGAGAGAGACGCACACACACAGAGATGCACAGAGAGAGAGAGAGAGACGCACAGAGAGAGAGATAGAGAGACGCATAGAGAGAGAGAGAGACGCACAGAGAGAGAGAGAGACGCTCAGAGAGAGAGAGACGCACAGAGAGAGAGAGAGACGCTCAGAGAGAGAGAGAGACGCTCAGAGAGAGAGAGAGACGCTCAGAGAGAGAGAGAGACGCTCAGAGAGAGAGAGACGCACAGAGAGAGAGAGACGCACAGAGAGAGAGAGAGACGCACAGAGAGAGAGAGAGACGCATAGAGAGAGGGAGAGATGCACAGAGAGAGATGCACAGAGAGAGAGAGAGAGAGAGACGCTCAGAGAGAGAGAAACGCACAGAGAGAGAGAGAGAGAGAGAGACGCATAGAGAGAGAGAGACGCACACACACAGAGATGCACAGAGTGAGAGAGAGACACACACACAGAGAGATTTAGAGACACACATAGAGAGAGAGAGACGCACAGAGAGAGAGAGAGAGAGACGCACAGAGAGGGAGAGAGAGAAGCTTAGAGAGAGAGAGAGACGCACAGAGAGAGAGAGAGAGAGACGCACACAGAGAGAGAGAGAGACGCTCAGAGAGAGAGCGACGCTCAGAGAGAGAGAGACGCTCAGAGAGAGAGAGAGACGCTCAGAGAGAGAGAGTCGCACAGAGTGAGAGAGACGCACAGAGAGACGCACAGAGAGAGAGAGAGAGACGCTCAGAGAGAGAGACGCTCAGAGAGAGAGAGAGACGCTCAGAGAGAGAGAGAGACGCACAGAGAGAGAGAGAGAGGCACAGAGAGAGAGAGAGAGGCACAGAGAGACACAGAGAGAGAGATGCACAGAGAGAGAGAGAGACGCACACAGAGAGAGAGAGATGCACAGAGAGAGAGAGAGACGCACACAGAGAGAGAGACACACACAGAGAGAGAGAGATGCACAGAGAGAGAGAGAGTGAGACGCACACAGAGAGAGAGACACACACAGAGAGAGAGAGATGCACAGAGAGAGAGTCACAGACAGAGAGGGAGACGCACAGAGATGGAGAGACACACAGAGAGAGGGACACACACAGGGATATGCACAGAGAGAGAGAGAGAGAGAGAGAGGAACACAGAGAGAGAGAGATGCACACAGAGACAGAGCGAGAGACGCACACAGAGAGAGAGAGAGAGACGCACACAGAGAGAGAGAGAGACGCACAGAGAGAGAGACGCACACAGAGAGAGTGAGACGCACAGAGAGAGAGACGCACAGATAGAGAGAGAGAGACGCACAGAGAGACACAGAGAGAGAGATGCACAGAGAGAGAGAGAGAAATGCACAGAGAAAGAGTGAGACGCACAGAGAGAGAGAGAGTCGCACAGACAGAGAGAGAGAGCGATGCACACAGAGAGAGAGAGACGCACACAGATAGAGAAAGAGAGACGCACACAGAGAGAGAGAGTGACGAACACAGAGAGAGAGAGAGAGAGACGCACAGAGAGAGAGAGAGAGACGCACAGAG
>JANJGN010004170.1:12500-35905 GCA_026770705.1 Isurus oxyrinchus
GAGACGCTCAGAGAGACACAGAGAGAGAGTGAGACGCACAGAGAGAGAGAGACGCTCAGAGAGACACAGAGAGAGAGACGCTCAGAGAGAGAGATGCTCAGAGAGAGAGAGAGACGCTCAGAGAGAGAGAGACGCACAGATAGAGAGAGACGCACAGATAGAGAGAGACGCACAGAGAGGGAGAGAGAGACAGAGAGAGAGACGCTCAGAGAGAGAGAGAGACACTCAGAGAGAGACAGTCGCACAGAGAGAGAGAGACGCACAGAGAGATGCACAGAGAGAGAGAGAGAGACGCACAGAGAGAGAGAGACGCTCAGAGAGAGAGAGAGAGACGCACAGAGAGAGAGATAGAGAGACCAATAGAGAGAGAGACGCACACACACAGAGATGCACAGAGAGAGAGAGAGAGACGCACAGAGAGAGAGATAGAGAGACGCATAGAGAGAGAGAGACGCACACACACAGAGATGCACAGAGAGAGAGAGAGACGCACAGAGAGAGAGAGAGATGCACAGAGAGAGAGACGCTCAGAGAGAGAGAGAGACGCTCAGAGAGAGAGAGATGCACAGAGAGAGAGAGACGCACAGAGAGAGAGAGAGACGCACAGAGAGAGAGAGAGACGCATAGAGAGAGGGAGAGATGCACAGAGAGAGAGAGATGCACAGAGAGTGAGAGACGCACAGAGAGAGAGAGAGACGCATAGAGAGAGGGAGAGATGCACAGAGAGAGAGAGACGCTCAGAGAGAGAGAGATGCACAGAGAGAGAGAGACGCACAGAGAGAGAGAGAGACGCACAGAGAGAGAGAGAGACGCATAGAGAGAGGGAGAGATGCACAGAGAGAGAGAGATGCACAGAGAGTGAGAGACGCACAGAGAGAGAGAGATGCTCAGAGAGAGAGAGAG
Source organism: Isurus oxyrinchus (assembly GCA_026770705.1). NCBI lineage: Eukaryota > Metazoa > Chordata > Chondrichthyes > Lamniformes > Lamnidae > Isurus > Isurus oxyrinchus. Next base: position 13,404 of record JANJGN010004170.1, read on the forward strand.
AGAGAGACGCTCAGAGAGAGAGAAACGCACAGAGAGAGAGAGAGAGAGACGCACAGAGAGAGAGATAGAGAGACGCATAGAGAGAGAGAGACGCACACACACAGAGATGCACAGAGTGAGAGAGAGACACACACACAGAGAGATTTAGAGACACACATAGAGAGAGAGAGACGCACACAGAGAGAGAGAGAGAGACGCACACAGAGAGAGAGAGAGACGCACAGAGAGAGAGAGAGAGACGCACAGAGAGAGAGAGAGACGCACACAGAGAGAGAGAGATGCTCAGAGAGAGAGACGCACAGAGAGAGAGAGAGAGACGCACAGAGAGAGAGAGAGAGACGCACAGAGAGAGAGAGAGACGCACACAGAGAGAGAGAGAGAGACGCACAGATAGAGAGAGACGCACAGATAGAGAGAGAGACGCTCAGAGAGAGAGAGAGAAGCTGAGAGAGAGAGAGACGCACAGAGAGAGAGAGACGCACAGAGAGACGCACAGAGAGAGAGAGAGACGCTCAGAGAGAGAGAGAGACGCTCAGAGAGAGAGAGAGACGCACAGAGAGAGAGAGACGCACAGAGAGACGCACAGAGAGAGAGAGAGACGCTCAGAGAGAGAGAGAGACGCTCAGAGAGAGAGAGAGACGCACAGAGAGAGAGAGACGCACAGAGAGACGCACAGAGAGAGAGAGAGACGCTCAGAGAGAGAGAGATGCACAGAGAGAGAGAGAGAGACGCACACAGAGAGAGAGAGAGACGCACACAGAGAGAGAGAGACGCACAGAGAGAGAGAGAGAGAGACGCACAGAGAGAGAGAGAGACGCACAGAGAGACGCACAGAGAGAGAGAGACGCACAGAGAGAGAGAGAGACGCTCAGAGAGAGAGAGAGACGCTCAGAGAGAGAGAGAGACGCACACAGAGAGAGAGACGCACAGAGAGACGCACAGAGAGAGAGAGAGACGCTCAGAGAGAGAGAGAGACGCTCAGAGAGAGAGAGACGCACAGAGAGAGAGAGACGCACAGAGAGAGAGAGAGACGCACAGAGAGAGAGAGAGACGCACAGAGAGAGAGAGAGATGCACAGAGAGAGAGAGAGTGAGACGCACACAGAGAGAGAGAGAGACGCACAGAGAGAGAGAGAGAGACGCACACAGAGAGAGAGACGCACAGAGAGACGCACAGAGAGAGAGAGAGACGCTCAGAGAGAGAGAGAGACGCTCAGAGAGAGAGAGACGCACAGAGAGAGAGAGACGCACAGAGAGAGAGAGAGACGCACAGAGAGAGAGAGAGACGCACAGAGAGAGAGAGAGATGCACAGAGAGAGAGAGAGTGAGACGCACACTGAGAGAGAGACACACAGAGAGAGAGAGAGATGCACAGAGAGAGAGACACAGACAGAGAGGGAGACGCACACAGAGAGAGAGTGAGACGCACACAGAGAGAGAGACACACACAGAGAGAGAGACACAGACAGAGAGGGAGATGCACTGAGATGGAGAGATGCACAGAGAGAGGGAGACACACAGAGATACGCACAGAGAGAGAGATAGAGAGACGAACACAGAGAGAGAGAGAGACGCACACAGAGACAGAGCGAGAGACGCACACACAGAGAGAGAGAGAGACGCACACAGAGAGATAGAGAGACGCACACAGAGAGAGAGATGAGCACAGAGAGAGAGATAGAGAGACCAATAGAGAGAGAGACGCACACACACAGAGATGCACAGAGAAAGAGAGAGAGACGCACAGAGAGAGAGATAGAGAGACGCATAGAGAGAGAGAGAGACTCACACACACAGAGATGCACAGAGAGAGAGAGAGAGACGCACAGAGAGAGAGATAGAGACACTCATAGAGAGAGAGACGCAAACAGAGAGAGAGAGAGACGCACACAGAGAGAGAGAGAGACGCACACAGAGAGAGAGAGAGACGCACACAGAGAGAGAGAGAGACGCACACAGAGAGAGAGAGTGACGCACAGAGAGAGAGAGATGCACAGAGAGAGAGAGACGCTCAGAGAGAGAGAGAGACACACAGAGAGAGAGAGAGACGCACACAGAGAGAGAGAGAGACGCACACAGAGAGAGAGAGAGAGACGCACACAGAGAGAGAGAGAGACGCACACAGAGAGAGAGAGTGACGCACAGAGAGAGAGAGAGACATTCAGAGAGAGAGAGACGCTCAGAGAGAGAGAGACGCACAGAGAGAGAGAGACGCACAGAGAGAGAGAGACGCACAGAGAGAGAGAGAGACGCATAGAGAGAGGGAGAGATGCACAGAGAGAGAGAGAGACGCACAGAGAGAGAGTGACGCACAGAGAGAGAGAGACGCTCAGAGAGAGAGAAACGCACAGAGAGAGAGAGAGAGAGAGACGCACAGAGAGAGAGATAGAGAGACGCATAGAGAGAGAGAGACGCACACACACAGAGATGCACAGAGTGAGAGAGAGACACACACACAGAGAGATTTAGAGACACACATAGAGAGGGAGAGACGCACACAGAGAGAGAGAGAGAGACGCACAGAGAGAGAGAGAGAAGCTTAGAGAGAGAGACGCACAGAGAGAGAGAGAGACGCACAGAGAGAGAGAGAGAGAGACGCACACAGAGAGAGAGAGAGACGCACAGAGAGAGACGCTCAGAGAGAGAGACGCACAGAGAGAGACGCTCAGAGAGACACAGAGAGAGAGAGAGACGCACAGAGAGAGAGAGACGCTCAGAGAGACACAGAGAGAGAGACGCTCAGAGAGAGAGATGCTCAGAGAGAGAGAGAGACGCTCAGAGAGAGAGAGACGCACAGATAGAGAGAGACGCACAGAGAGGGAGAGAGAGAGAGAGAGAGAGACGCTCAGAGAGAGAGAGAGACGCACAGAGAGAGAGAGACGCTCAGAGAGACACAGAGAGAGAGACGCTCAGAGAGAGAGATAGAGAGACGCATAGAGAGAGAGAGAGACGCACACACACAGAGATGCACAGAGAGAGAGAGAGAGACGCACAGAGAGAGAGATAGAGACACTCATGGAGAGAGAGAGAGACGCACAGAGAGAGAGAGAGAGACGCACAGCGAGAGAGAGAGACGCACAGAGAGAGAGAGAGACGCACAGAGAGAAAGAGTGACGCACAGAGAGAGAGAGACGCTCAGAAAGAGAGAGATGCACAGAGACAGAGAGACGCACAGAGAGAGAGAGAGAGACGCTCAGAGAGAGAGAGACGCTCAGAAAGAGAGAGATGCACAGAGAGAGAGAGACGCACAGAGAGAGAGAGAGACGCACAGAGAGAGAGAGACGCTCAGAGAGAGAGAGACGCACAGAGAGAGAGAGACCCTCAGAGAGAGAGAGAGACGCACAGAGAGAGAGAGACGCTCAGAGAGAGAGAGACGCACAGAGAGAGAGAGATGCACAGAGAGAGAGAGAGACGCACAGAGAGAGAGAGACGCACAGAGAGAGAGATGAACAGAGAGAGAGAGAGACGCACAGAGAGAGAGAGACGCATAGCGAGAGGGAGAGATGCACAGAGAGTGAGAGAGACTCACAGAGAGAGAGAGACGCACAGAGAGAGAGAGATGCTCAGAGAGAGAGAGAGAGAGAGAGACGCTCAGAGAGAGAGAAACGCACAGAGAGATAGAGAGAGAGAGACGCAGAGAGAGAGAGATAGAGAGATGCATAGAGAGAGAGAGACGCACACACACAGAGATGCACAGAGTGAGAGAGAGACACACACAGAGAGAGATTTAGAGGCACACATAGAGAGAGAGAGACGCACAGAGAGAGAGAGACGCACAGAGAGAGAGAGAGAGAGATGCACACAGAGAGAGAGAGAGATGCACAGAGAGAGAGAGAGACGCTCAGAGAAAGAGAGACGCACAGAGAGAGAGAGACGCTCAGAGAGACACAGAGAGAGAGTGAGACGCACAGAGAGAGAGAGACGCTCAGAGAGACACAGAGAGAGAGACGCTCAGAGAGAGAGATGCTCAGAGAGAGAGAGAGACGCTCAGAGAGAGAGAGACGCACAGATAGAGAGAGACGCACAGATAGAGAGAGACGCACAGAGAGGGAGAGAGAGACAGAGAGAGAGACGCTCAGAGAGAGAGAGAGACACTCAGAGAGAGAGAGTCGCACAGAGAGAGAGAGACGCACAGAGAGACGCACAGAGAGAGAGAGAGAGACGCACAGAGAGAGAGAGACGCTCAGAGAGAGAGAGAGAGACGCACAGAGAGAGAGATAGAGAGACCAATAGAGAGAGAGACGCACACACACAGAGATGCACAGAGAGAGAGAGAGAGACGCACAGAGAGAGAGATAGAGAGACGCATAGAGAGAGAGAGACGCACACACACAGAGATGCACAGAGAGAGAGAGAGACGCACAGAGAGAGAGAGAGATGCACAGAGAGAGAGACGCTCAGAGAGAGAGAGAGACGCTCAGAGAGAGAGAGATGCACAGAGAGAGAGAGACGCACAGAGAGAGAGAGAGACGCACAGAGAGAGAGAGAGACGCATAGAGAGAGGGAGAGATGCACAGAGAGAGAGAGATGCACAGAGAGTGAGAGACGCACAGAGAGAGAGAGATGCTCAGAGAGAGAGAGAGAGAGAGACGCTCAGAGAGAGAGAAACGCACAGAGAGAGAGAGAGAGAGAGAGAGACGCACAGAGAGAGAGATAGAGAGACGCATAGAGAGAGAGAGACGCACACACACAGAGATGCACAGAGTGAGAGAGAGACACACACACACAGAGATTTAGAGACACACATAGAGAGAGAGAGACGCACACAGAGAGAGAGAGAGAGACGCACAGAGAGAGAGAGAGAGACGCACAGAGAGAGAGAGAGACGCACAGAGAGAGAGAGAGACGCACAGAGAGAGAGAGAGAGACGCACAGATAGAGAGAGACGCACAGATAGAGAGAGACGCACAGATAGAGAGAGACGCACAGATAGAGAGAGACGCACAGAGAGGGAGATAGAGAGAGAGAGACGCACAGAGAGAGAGAGACGCTCAGAGAGAGAGAGAGACGCACAGATAGAGAGAGACGCACAGAGAGAGAGACGCACAGAGAGACGCACAGAGAGAGAGAGAGACGCTCAGAGAGAGAGAGAGACGCTCCGAGAGAGAGAGACGCACAGAGAGAGAGACGCACAGAGAGACGCACAGAGAGAGAGAGAGACGCTCAGAGAGAGAGAGAGACGCTCAGAGAGAGAGAGACGCACACAGAGAGAGAGACGCACAGAGAGACGCACAGAGAGAGAGAGAGAGACGCTCAGAGAGAGAGACGCTCAGAAAGAGAGAGAGACGCACAGAGAGAGAGAGAGAGACGCTCAGAGAGAGAGAGAGTGAGACGCACACAGAGAGAGAGACACACAGAGAGAGAGAGAGATGCACAGAGAGAGAGACACAGACAGAGAGGGAGACGCACACAGAGAGAGAGTGAGACGCACACAGAGAGAGAGACACACACAGAGAGAGAGACACAGACAGAGAGGGAGATGCACTGAGATGGAGAGATGCACAGAGAGAGGGAGACACACAGAGATACGCACAGAGAGAGAGATAGAGAGACGAACACAGAGAGAGAGAGAGACGCACACAGAGACAGAGCGAGAGACGCACACAGAGAGAGAGTGAGAGACGCACACAGAGAGAGAGAGAGACGCACACAGAGAGAGAGATGAGCACAGAGAGAGAGATAGAGAGACCAATAGAGAGAGAGACGCACACACACAGAGATGCACAGAGAAAGAGAGAGAGACGCACAGAGAGAGAGATAGAGAGACGCATAGAGAGAGAGAGAGACTCACACACACAGAGATGCACAGAGAGAGAGAGAGAGACGCACAGAGAGAGAGATAGAGACACTCATAGAGAGAGAGACGCAAACAGAGAGAGAGAGAGACGCACACAGAGAGAGAGAGAGACGCACACAGAGAGAGAGAGAGACGCACACAGAGAGAGAGAGAGACGCACACAGAGAGAGAGAGTGACGCACAGAGAGAGAGAGAGACGCTCAGAGAGAGAGAGATGCACAGAGAGAGAGAGACGCTCAGAGAGAGAGAGAGACGCACAGAGAGAGAGAGAGACGCTCAGAGAGAGAGAGAGACGCTCAGAGAGAGAGAGACGCACAGAGAGAGAGAGACGCACAGAGAGAGAGAGACGCACAGAGAGAGAGAGAGACGCATAGAGAGAGGGAGAGATGCACAGAGAGAGAGAGAGACGCACAGAGAGAGAGTGACGCACAGAGAGAGAGAGACGCTCAGAGAGAGAGAAACGCACAGAGAGAGAGTGAGAGAGAGACGCACAGAGAGAGAGATAGAGAGACGCATAGAGAGAGAGAGACGCACACACACAGAGATGCACAGAGTGAGAGAGAGACACACACACAGAGAGATTTAGAGACACACATAGAGAGGGAGAGACGCACACAGAGAGAGAGAGAGAGACGCACAGAGAGAGAGAGAGAAGCTTAGAGAGAGAGACGCACAGAGAGAGAGAGAGAGAGACGCACAGAGAGAGAGAGAGAGAGAGACGCACACAGAGAGAGAGAGAGACGCACAGAGAGAGACGCTCAGAGAGAGAGACGCACAGAGAGAGACGCTCAGAGAGACACAGAGAGAGAGAGAGACGCACAGAGAGAGAGAGACGCTCAGAGAGACACAGAGAGAGAGACGCTCAGAGAGAGAGATGCTCAGAGAGAGAGAGAGACGCTCAGAGAGAGAGAGACGCACAGATAGAGAGAGACGCACAGAGGGGAGAGAGAGAGAGAGAGAGAGACGCTCAGAGAGAGAGAGAGACGCACAGAGAGAGAGAGACGCTCAGAGAGACACAGAGAGAGAGACGCTCAGAGAGAGAGATGCTCAGAGAGAGAGAGACGCTCAGAGAGAGAGACGCACAGATAGAGAGAGACGCACAGATAGAGAGAGACGCACAGAGAGGGAGAGAGAGAGAGAGAGACGCTCAGAGAGAGAGAGAGACGCTCAGAGAGAGAGAGACGCACAGATAGAGAGAGACGCACAGAGAGGGAGAGAGAGAGAGAGAGACGCTCAGAGAGAGAGAGAGAGAGACGCTCAGAGAGAGAGAGACGCTCAGAGAGAGAGAGACGCACAGAGAGACGCACAGAGAGAGAGAGAGACGCTCAGAGAGAGAGAGAGACGCTCAGAGAGAGAGAGACGCACAGAGAGAGAGAGACGCACAGAGAGACGCACAGAGAGAGAGAGAGAGACGCTCAGAGAGAGAGAGAGGCTCAGAGAGAGAGAGAGACGCACAGAGAGAGAGAGAGACGCACAGAGAGAGAGAGAGATGCACAGAGAGAGAGAGAGTGAGACGCACACAGAGAGAGAGACACACAGAGAGAGAGAGATGCACAGAGAGAGAGACACAGACAGAGAGGGAGACGCACTGAGATGGAGAGATGCACAGAGAGAGGGAGACACACAGAGATACGCACAGAGAGAGAGATAGAGAGACGAACACAGAGAGAGAGAGAGACGCACACAGAGACAGAGCGAGAGACGCACACAGAGAGAGAGAGAGAGAGACGCACACAGAGAGAGAGAGAGACGCACACAGAGAGAGAGATGAGCACAGAGAGAGAGATAGAGAGACCAATAGAGAGAGAGACGCACACACACAGAGATGCACAGAGAAAGAGAGAGAGACGCACAGAGAGAGAGATAGAGAGACGCATAGAGAGAGAGAGAGACTCACACACACAGAGATGCACAGAGAGAGAGAGAGAGACGCACAGAGAGAGAGAGAGACGCACACAGAGAGAGAGAGAGACGCACACAGAGAGAGAGAGAGACGCACACAGAGAGAGAGAGAGACGCACACAGAGAGAGAGAGAGACGCGCACAGAGAGAGAGAGAGACGCTCAGAGAGAGAGAGATGCACAGAGAGAGAGAGACGCACAGAGAGAGAGAGAGACGCTCAGAGAGAGAGAGAGACGCACAGAGAGAGAGAGAGACGCTCAGAGAGAGAGAGAGACGCTCAGAGAGAGAGACGCACAGAGAGAGAGAGATGCACAGAGAGAGAGAGACGCATAGAGAGAGGGAGAGATGCACAGAGAGAGAGAGAGACGCACAGAGAGAGAGTGACGCACAGAGAGAGAGAGACGCTCAGAGAGAGAGAAACGCACAGAGAGAGAGAGAGAGACGCACAGAGAGAGAGATAGAGAGACGCATAGAGAGAGAGAGACGCACACACACAGAGATGCACAGAGTGAGAGAGAGACACACACACACAGAGATTTAGAGACACACATAGAGAGGGAGAGACGCACACAGAGAGAGAGAGAGAGACGCACAGAGAGAGAGAGAGAAGCTTAGAGAGAGAGACGCACAGAGAGAGAGAGAGAGAGACGCACAGAGAGAGAGAGAGAGAGACGCACACAGAGAGAGAGAGAGACGCACAGAGAGAGAGAGAGAGACGCTCAGAGAGAGAGACGCACAGAGAGAGACGCTCAGAGAGACACAGAGAGAGAGAGAGACGCACAGAGAGAGAGAGACGCTCAGAGAGACACAGAGAGAGAGACGCTCAGAGAGAGAGATGCTCAGAGAGAGAGAGAGACGCTCAGAGAGAGAGAGACGCACAGATAGATAGAGACGCACAGATAGAGAGAGACGCACAGAGAGGGAGAGAGAGAGAGAGAGAGAGACGCTCAGAGAGAGAGAGAGACGCTCAGAGAGAGAGAGTCGCACAGAGTGAGAGAGACGCACAGAGAGACGCACAGAGAGAGAGAGAGAGACGCTCAGAGAGAGAGACGCTCAGAGAGAGAGAGAGACGCACAGAGAGAGAGAGAGTTGCACAGAGAGACACAGAGAGAGAGATGCACAGAGAGAGAGAGAGACGCACACAGAGAGAGAGAGATGCACAGAGAGAGAGAGTGAGATGCACACAGAGAGAGAGACACACACAGAGAGAGAGAGATGCACAGAGAGAGAGACACAGACAGAGAGGGAGACGCACAGAGATGGAGAGACGCACAGAGAGAGGGACACACACAGAGATATGCACAGGGAGAGAGAGAGAGAGCGAGAGACGAACACAGAGAGAGAGAGACGCACACAGAGACAGAGCGAGAGACGCACACAGAGAGAGAGAGAGAGACGCACACAGAGAGAGAGAGAGACGCACAGAGAGAGAGACGCACACAGAGAGAGTGAGACGCACACAGAGAGAGACGCACAGATAGAGAGAGAGAGACGCACAGAGAGACACAGAGAGAGAGATGCACAGAGAGAGAGAGAGAAATGCACAGAGAAAGAGTGAGACGCACAGAGAGAGAGAGAGTCGCACAGACAGAGAGAGAGAGAGATGCAAACAGAGAGAGAGAGACGCACACAGAGAGAGAAAGAGAGACGCACACAGAGAGAGAGAGTGACGAACACAGAGAGAGAGAGAGAGACGCACAGAGAGAGAGAGAGAGACGCACAGAGAGACGCACAGAGAGACGCACAGAGAGAGAGATGCACAGAGAGAGAGAGAGAGAGATGCACAGAGAAAGAGTGAGACGCACAGAGAGAGAGAGAGTCGCACAGAGAGAGAGAGAGTCGCACAGACAGGGAGAGAGAGAGAGAGAGATGCACAGAGAGAGAGAGACGCACACAGAGAGAGAAAGGGAGACGCACAGAGAGAGAGAGAGAGACGCACAGAGAGAGAGATAGAGAGATGCATAGAGAGAAATAGACGCACACACAGAGACACACAGAGAGAGAGAGAGAGACGCACAGAGAGAGAGACACAGAGAGACAGACAGGGAGATGCACAGAGAGAGAGAGAGAGACGCACAGAGAGAGAGATAGAGAGAAGCATAGAGAGAGAGAGAGACGCACAGAGAGAGAGAGACGACGCACACACACAGAGATGCACAGATTGAGAGAGACACACACACAGAGAGAGAGATAGAGACACGCATAGAGAGAGAGAGAAGCACAAAGAGAGAGAGAGAGAGACGCACACAGAGAGAGAGAGACGCACAGAGAGAGAGAGAGAGAGACACACACAGAGAGAGAGAGACGCACAGAGAGGGAGAGAGAGAGACGCACAGCGAGAGAGTGACACAGAGAGAGAGAGAGAGAGAGAGAGACGCTCAGAGAGAGAGAGAGACGCTCAGAGAGAGAGAGACGCACAGAGAGAGAGAGACGCACAGAGAGAGAGAGACGCACAGAGAGAGAGAGAGACGCATAGAGAGAGGGGAGAGATGCACAGAGAGAAGAGAGACGCACAGAGAGAGAGTGACGCACAGAGAGAGAGAGACGCTCAGAGAGAGAGAACGCACAGAGAGAGAGTGAGAGAGAGACGCACAGAGAGAGAGATAGAGAGACGCATAGAGAGAGAGAGACGCACACACACAGAGATGCACAGAGTGAGAGAGAGACACACACACAGAGAGATTAGAGACACACATAGAGAGGGAGAGACGCACACAGAGAGAGAGAGAGAGACGCACAGAGAGAGAGAGAGAAGCTTAGAGAGAGAGACGCACAGAGAGAGAGAGAGAGAGACGCACAGAGAGAGAGAGAGAGAGACGCACACAGAGGAGAGAGAGAGACGCACAGAGAGAGACGCTCAGAGAGAGAGACGCACAGAGAGAGACGCTCAGAGAGACACAGAGAGAGAGAGAGACGCACAGAGCAGAGAGAGACGCTCAGAGAGACACAGAGAGAGAGACGCTCAGAGAGAGAGATGCTCAGAGAGAGAGAGAGACGCTCAGAGAGAGACGCACAGATAGAGAGAGACGCACAGAGAGGGAGAGAGAGAGAGAGAGACGCTCAGAGAGAGAGAGAGACGCACAGAGAGAGAGAGACGCTCAGAGAGACACAGAGAGAGAGACGCTCAGAGAGAGAGATGCTCAGAGAGAGAGAGACGCTCAGAGAGAGAGACGCACAGATAGAGAGAGACGCACAGATAGAGAGAGACGCACAGAGAGGGAGAGAGAGAGAGAGAGACGCTCAGAGAGAGAGAGAGACGCTCAGAGAGAGAGAGACGCACAGATAGAGAGAGACGCACAGAGAGGGAGAGAGAGAGAGAGAGACGCTCAGAGAGAGAGAGAGACGCTCAGAGAGAGAGAGACGCTCAGAGAGAGAGAGACGCACAGAGAGACGCACAGAGAGAGAGAGAGACGCTCAGAGAGAGAGAGAGACGCTCAGAGAGAGAGAGACGCACAGAGAGAGAGAGACGCACAGAGAGACGCACAGAGAGAGAGAGAGAGACGCTCAGAGAGAGAGAGAGGCTCAGAGAGAGAGAGAGACGCACAGAGAGAGAGAGAGACGCACAGAGAGAGAGAGAGATGCACAGAGAGAGAGAGAGTGAGACGCACACAGAGAGAGAGACACACAGAGAGAGGAGAGATGCACAGAGAGAGAGACACAGACAGAGAGGGAGACGCACTGAGATGGAGAGATGCACAGAGAGAGGGAGGCACACAGAGATACGCACAGAGAGAGAGATAGAGAGACGAACACAGAGAGAGAGAGAGACGCACACAGAGACAGAGCGAGAGACGCACACAGAGAGAGAGAGAGAGAGACGCACACAGAGAGAGAGAGAGACGCACACAGAGAGAGAGATGAGCACAGAGAGAGAGATAGAGAGACCAATAGAGAGAGAGACGCACACACACAGAGATGCACAGAGAAAGAGAGAGAGACGCACAGAGAGAGAGATAGAGAGACGCATAGAGAGAGAGAGAGACTCACACACACAGAGATGCACAGAGAGAGAGAGAGAGACGCACAGAGAGAGAGAGAGACGCACACAGAGAGAGAGAGAGACGCACACAGAGAGAGAGAGAGACGCACACAGAGAGAGAGAGAGACGCACACAGAGAGAGAGAGAGACGCGCACAGAGAGAGAGAGAGACGCTCAGAGAGAGAGAGATGCACAGAGAGAGAGAGACGCACAGAGAGAGAGAGAGACGCTCAGAGAGAGGAGAGAGACGCACAGAGAGAGAGAGAGACGCTCAGAGAGAGAGAGAGACGCTCAGAGAGAGAGAGACGCACAGAGAGAGAGAGATGCACAGAGAGAGAGAGAGATGCACAGTGAGAGAGAGAGACGCACAGAGAGAGAGTGACGCACAGAGAGAGGAGAGACGCTCAGAGAGAGAGAAACGCACAGAGAGAGAGAGAGAGAGAGACGCACAGAGAGGAGAGATAGAGAGACGCATAGAGAGAGAGAGACGCACACACACAGAGATGCACAGAGTGAGAGAGAGACACACACACACAGAGATTTAGAGACACACATAGAGAGGGAGAGACGCACACAGAGAGAGAGAGAGAGACGCACAGAGAGAGAGAGAGAAGCATAGAGAGAGAGACGCACACAGAGAGAGAGAGAGACGCACAGAGAGAGAGAGAGAGACGCTCAGAGAGAGAGACGCACAGAGAGAGACGCTCAGAGAGACACAGAGAGAGAGAGAGACGCACAGAGAGAGAGAGACGCTCAGAGAGACACAGAGAGAGAGACGCTCAGAGAGAGATGCTCAGAGAGAGAGAGAGACGCTCAGAGAGAGAGAGACGCACAGATAGAGAGAGACGCACAGATAGAGAGAGGACGCACAGAGAGGGAGAGAGAGAGAGAGAGAGAGACGCTCAGAGAGAGAGAGAGACGCTCAGAGAGAGAGAGTCGCACAGAGTGAGAGAGACGCACAGAGAGACGCACAGAGAGAGAGAGAGAGACGCTCAGAGAGAGAGACGCTCAGAGAGAGAGAGAGACGCACAGAGAGAGAGAGAGTTGCACAGAGAGACACAGAGAGAGAGATGCACAGAGAGAGAGAGAGACGCACACAGAGAGAGAGAGATGCACAGAGAGAGAGAGTGAGACGCACACAGAGAGAGAGGACACACACAGAGAGAGAGAGATGCACAGAGAGAGAGACACAGACAGAGAGGGAGACGCACAGAGATGGAGAGACGCACAGAGAGAGGGACACACACAGAGATATGCACAGGGAGAGAGAGAGAGAGCGAGAGACGAACACAGAGAGAGAGAGACGCACACAGAGACAGAGCGAGAGACGCACACAGAGAGAGAGAGAGAGACGCACACAGAGAGAGAGAGAGACGCACAGAGAGAGAGACGCACACAGAGAGAGTGAGACGCACACAGAGAGAGACGCACAGATAGAGAGAGAGAGACGCACAGAGAGACACAGAGAGAGAGATGCACAGAGAGAGAGAGAGAAATGCACAGAGAAAGAGTGAGACGCACAGAGAGAGAGAGAGTCGCACAGACAGAGAGAGAGAGATGCAAACAGAGAGAGAGAGACGCACACAGAGAGAGAAAGAGAGACGCACACAGAGAGAGAGAGTGAGTACGAACACAGAGAGAGAGAGAGAGACGCACAGAGAGAGAGAGAGAGACGCACAGAGAGACGCACAGAGAGACGCACAGAGAGAGAGATGCACAGAGAGAGAGAGAGAGAGATGCACAGAGAAAGAGTGAGACGCACAGAGAGAGAGAGAGTCGCACAGAGAGAGAGAGAGTCGCACAGACAGGGAGAGAGAGAGAGAGAGATGCACAGAGAGAGAGAGACGCACACAGAGAGAGAAAGGGAGACGCACAGAGAGAGAGAGAGAGACGCACAGAGAGAGAGATAGAGAGATGCATAGAGAGAAATAGACGCACACACAGAGACACACAGAGAGAGAGAGAGAGACGCACAGAGAGAGAGACACAGAGAGACAGACAGGGAGATGCACAGAGAGAGAGAGAGAGACGCACAGAGAGAGAGATAGAGAGAAGCATAGAGAGAGAGAGAGACGCACAGAGAGAGAGAGACGCACACAAACAGAGATGCACAGATTGAGAGAGACACACACACAGAGAGAGAGATAGAGACACGCATAGAGAGAGAGAGAAGCACAAAGAGAGAGAGAGAGAGACGCACACAGAGAGAGAGAGACGCACAGAGAGAGAGAGAGAGAGACACACACAGAGAGAGAGAGACGCACAGAGAGGGAGAGAGAGAGACGCACAGCGAGAGAGTGACACAGAGAGAGAGAGAGAGAGAGAGAGACGCTCAGAGAGAGAGAGAGACGCACAGAGAGAGAGAGAGAGACGCTCAGAGAGAGAGAGAGACGCACAGAGAGAGAGAGACGCACAGAGAGACACACAGCGAGAGAGAGAGAGATGCACAGAGAGAAACGCACACAGAGAGAGAGAGAGACGCTCAGAGAGAGAGAGACGCACACAGAGAGAGAGAGACGCTCAGAGAGAGAGAGAGACACAAAGAGAGAGAGAGACGCTCAGAGAGAGAGAGACACACAGAGAGAGAGAGACGCTCAGAGAGACACAGAGAGAGAGAGACGCTCAGAGAGAGAGAGACGCACAGAGAGACGCACAGAGAGAGAGAGAGAGACGCTCAAAGAGAGAGAGAGATGCTCAGAGAGAGAGAGAGACGCTCAGAGAGAGAGAGACGCACAGAGAGAGAGAGAGACGCACAGAGAGACGCACAGAGAGAGAGACGCTCAGTGAGAGAGAGACGCTCAGAGAGAGAGAGACGCACAGAGAGAGAGAGAGACGCTCAGAGAGAGAGAGATGCACAGAGAGAGAGAGAGAGACGCTCAGATGAGAGAGAGAGTGAGACGCACACAGAGAGAGAGACACACAGAGAGAGAGAGAGATGCACAGAGAGAGAGACACAGACAGAGAGGGAGACGCACTGAGATGGAGAGACGCACAGAGAGAGGGAGACACACAGAGATACGCACAGAGAGAGAGATAGAGAGACGAACACAGAGAGAGAGAGAGACGCACACAGAGACAGAGCGAGAGACGCACACAGAGAGAAAGAGAGAGACGCACACAGAGAGAGAGAGAGACGCACAGAGAGATAGAGAGACCAATAGAGAGAGAGACGCACACACACAGAGATGCACAGAGAGAGAGAGATGCACAGAGAGAGAGATAGAGAGACGCATAGAGAGAGAGAGAGACGCACACACACAGAGATGCACAGAGAGAGAGAGAGAGACGCACAGAGAGAGAGAGACGCACACAGAGAGAGAGAGAGACGTACACAGAGAGAGAGAGACACACACAGAGAGAGAGAGAGACGCAGGGAGAGAGAGAGAGAGAGACGCACAGCGAGAGAGAGAGACGCACAGAGAGAGAGAGACGCACAGAGAGAGAGATGCACAGAGAGAGAGAGACGCCCAGAGAGAGAGAGAGACGCACAGAGAGAGAGAGACGCACACAGAGAGAGAGAGAGAGACGCACAGAGAGAGAGAGGCGCTCAGAGAGAGAGAGAGACGCTCAGAGAGAGAGAGACGCACAGAGAGAGAGAGATGCACAGAGAGAGAGAGAGACGCATAGAGAGAGAGAGAGATGCACAGAGAGAGAGAGAGACGCACAGAGAGAGAGAGACACACAGAGAGAGAGAGATGCTCAGAGAGAGAGAGAGAGAGAGAGACGCTCAGAGAGAGAGAGAGAGAGAGAGAGACGCACAGCGAGAGAGTGACACAGAGAGAGAGAGAGAGAGAGACGCACAGAGAGAGAGAGAGACGCATAGAGAGAGAGAGAGATGCACAGAGAGAGAGGAGAGAGAGATGAACACAGAGAGAGAGAGAGACGCACAGAGAGAGAGAGAGACGCTCAGAGAGAGAGAGACGCACACAGAGAGAGAGACGCTCAGAGAGAGAGAGACGCACAGAGAGGGAGAGAGAGAGAGACGCTCAGAGAGAGAGAGAGACGCTCAGAGAGAGAGAGACGCACAGAGAGGAGAGAGAGAGAGAGAGACGCTCAGAGAGAGAGAGAGACGCTCAGAGAGAGAGAGACGCACAGAGAGAGAGAGACGCACAGAGAGACGCACAGAGAGAGAGAGAGACGCTCAGAGAGAGAGAGAGACGTTCAGAGAGAGAGAGACGCACAGAGAGAGAGAGAGACGCTCAGAGAGAGAGAGACGCACAGAGAGAGAGAGACGCTCAGAGAGAGAGAGAGACGCACAGAGAGAGAGAGAGATGCACAGAGACGCACAGAGAGAGAGAGACGCACAGAGAGAGAGAGAGACGCTCAGTGAGAGAGAGAGACGCACAGAGAGAGAGAGAGACGCTCAGTGAGAGAGAGAGACGCACAGAGAGAGAGAGAGACGCTCGGTGAGAGGAGAGAGACGCACAGAGAGAGAGAGAGACGCACAGAGAGAGAGAGAGATGCACAGAGAGAGAGAGTGAGACGCACACAGAGAGAGAGACACACAGAGAGAGAGAGAGATGCACAGAGAGAGAGACACAGACAGAGAGGGAGATGCACTGAGATGGAGAGATGCACAGAGAGAGGGAGACACACAGAGATACGCACAGAGAGAGAGATAGAGAGACGAACACAGAGAGAGAGAGAGACGCACACAGAGAGAGAGAGAGAGAGACGAACACAGAGAGAGAGAGAGACGCACACAGAGACAGAGCGAGAGACGCACACAGAGAGAGAGAGAGAGAGACGCACACAGAGAGAGAGAGAGACGCACACAGAGAGAGAGATGAGCACAGAGAGAGAGATAGAGAGACCAATAGAGAGAGAGACGCACACACACAGAGATGCACAGAGAAAGAGAGAGAGACGCACAGAGAGAGAGATAGAGAGACGCATAGAGAGAGAGAGAGACTCACACACACAGAGATGCACAGAGAGAGAGAGAGAGACGCACAGAGAGAGAGATAGAGACACTCATAGAGAGAGAGACGCAAACAGAGAGAGAGAGACGCACACAGAGAGAGAGAGAGACGCACACAGAGAGAGAGAGAGACGCACACAGAGAGAGAGAGTGACGCACAGAGAGAGAGAGAGACGCTTCAGAGAGAGAGAGAGATGCACAGAGAGAGAGACGCACAGAGAGAGAGAGAGACGCTCAGAGAGAGAGAGAGACGCACAGAGAGAGAGAGAGACGCTCAGAGAGAGAGAGAGACGCTCAGAGAGAGAGAGACGCACAGAGAGAGAGAGACGCATAGAGAGAGGGAGAGATGCACAGAGAGAGAGAGACGCACAGAGAGAGAGAGACGCACAGAGAGAGAGAGATGCTCAGAGAGAGAGAGTGACGCACAGAGAGAGAGAGAGACGCTCAGAGAGAGAGAGACGCACAGAGAGAGAGAGAGAGAGAGACGCACAGAGAGAGAGATAGAGAGACGCATAGAGAGAGAGAGACGCACACACACAGAGATGCACAGAGTGAGAGAGAGACACACACACAGAGAGATTTAGAGACACACATAGAGAGGGAGAGACGCACACAGAGAGAGAGAGAGAGGACGCACCAGAGAGAGAGAGAGAGAAGCTTAGAGAGAGAGACGCACAGAGAGAGAGAGAGAGAGACGCACACAGAGAGAGAGAGAGAGACGCACAGAGAGAGAGAGAGAGACGCTCAGAGAGAGAGACGCACAGAGAGAGACGCTCAGAGAGACACAGAGAGAGAGAGAGGACGCACAGAGAGAGGGAGACGCTCAGAGAGACACAGAGAGAGAGACGCTCAGAGAGAGAGATGCTCAGAGAGAGAGAGAGACGCTCAGAGAGAGAGAGACGCACAGATAGAGAGAGACGCACAGAGAGAGAGATGCTCAGAGAGAGAGAGAGAGAGAGAGACGCTCAGAGAGAGAGAGAGAGAGAGAGAGACGCACAGCGAGGAGAGTGACACAGAGAGAGAGAGAGAGAGAGAGACGCACAGAGAGAGAGAGAGACGCATAGAGAGAGAGAGAGATGCACAGAGAGAGAGAGAGAGACGCACAGAGAGAGAGAGACACACAGAGAGAGAGAGATGCTCAGAGAGAGAGAGAGAGAGAGAGACGCTCAGAGAGAGAGAGAGAGAGGAGAGAGACGCACAGCGAGAGAGTGACACAGAGAGAGAGAGAGAGAGAGAGAGAGACGCACAGAGAGAGAGAGAGACGCATAGAGAGAGAGAGAGATGCACAGAGAGAGAGAGAGAGAGATGAACACAGAGAGAGAGAGAGACGCACAGAGAGACAGAGAGACGCTCAGAGAGAGAGAGACGCACACAGAGAGAGAGACGCTCAGAGAGAGAGAGAGACGCACAGAGAGGGAGAGAGAGAGAGACGCTCAGAGAGAGAGAGAGACGCTCAGAGAGAGAGAGACGCACAGAGAGGGAGAGAGAGAGAGAGAGACGCTCAGAGAGAGAGAGAGACGCTCAGAGATAGAGAGACGCACAGAGAGAGAGAGAGACGCACAGAGAGACGCACAGAGAGAGAGAGAGACGCTCAGAGAGAGAGAGAGACGTTCAGAGAGAGAGAGAGACGCACAGAGAGAGAGAGAGACGCTCAGAGAGAGAGAGACGCACAGAGAGAGAGAGACGCACAGAGAGAGAGAGAGACGCACAGAGAGAGAGAGAGATGCACAGAGACGCACAGAGAGAGAGAGGACGCACAGAGAGAGAGAGAGACGCTCAGTGAGAGAGAGAGACGCAGAGAGAGAGAGAGAGACGCTCAGTGAGAGAGAGAGACGCACAGAGAGAGAGAGAGACGCTCTGTGAGAGAGAGAGACGCACAGAGAGAGAGAGAGACGCAGAGAGAGAGAGAGAGACGCTCAGTGAGAGAGAGAGACGCACAGAGAGAGAGAGAGACGCTCAGTGAGAGAGAGAGACACACAGAGAGAGAGAGATGCTCAGAGAGAGAGAGAGAGAGAGAGACGCTCAGAGAGAGAGAGAGAGAGAGAGAGACGCACAGCGAGAGAGTGACACAGAGAGAGAGAGAGAGAGAGAGACGCACAGAGAGAGAGAGAGACGCATAGAGAGAGAGAGAGATGCACAGAGAGAGAGAGAGAGAGATGAACACAGAGAGAGAGAGAGACGCACAGAGAGAGAGAGAGACGCTCAGAGAGAGAGAGACGCACACAGAGAGAGAGACGCTCAGAGAGAGAGAGACGCACAGAGAGGGAGAGAGAGAGAGACGCTCAGAGAGAGAGAGAGACGCTCAGAGAGAGAGAGACGCACAGAGAGGGAGAGAGAGAGAGAGAGACGCTCAGAGAGAGAGAGAGACGCTCAGAGAGAGAGAGACGCACAGAGAGAGAGAGACGCACAGAGAGACGCACAGAGAGAGAGAGAGACGCTCAGAGAGAGAGAGAGACGTTCAGAGAGAGAGGAGACGCACAGAGAGAGAGAGAGACGCTCAGAGAGAGAGAGACGCACAGAGAGAGAGAGACGCTCAGAGAGAGAGAGAGACGCACAGAGAGAGAGAGAGATGCACAGAGACGCACAGAGAGAGAGAGACGCACAGAGAGAGAGAGAGACGCTCAGTGAGAGAGAGAGGACGCACAGAGAGAGAGAGAGACGCTCAGTGAGAGAGAGAGACGCACAGAGAGAGAGAGAGACGCTCAGTGAGAGAGAGAGACGCACAGAGAGAGAGAGAGACGCACAGAGAGAGAGAGAGATGCACAGAGAGAGAGAGTGAGACGCACACAGAGAGAGAGACACACAGAGAGAGAGAGAGATGCACAGAGAGAGAGACACAGACAGAGAGGGAGATGCACTGAGATGGAGAGATGCACAGAGAGAGGGAGACACACAGAGATACGCACAGAGAGAGAGGATAGAGAGACGAACACAGAGAGAGAGAGAGACGCACACAGAGAGAGAGAGAGAGAGACGAACACAGAGAGAGAGAGAGACGCACACAGAGACAGAGCGAGAGACGCACACAGAGAGAGAGAGAGAGAGACGCACACAGAGAGAGAGAGAGACGCACACAGAGAGAGAGATGAGCACAGAGAGAGAGATAGAGAGACCAATAGAGAGAGAGACGCACACACACAGAGATGCACAGAGAAAGAGAGATAGACGCACAGAGAGAGAGATAGAGAGACGCATAGAGAGAGAGAGAGGACTCACACACACAGAGATGCACAGAGAGAGAGAGAGAGACGCACAGAGAGAGAGATAGAGACACTCATAGAGAGAGAGACGCAAACAGAGAGAGAGAGACGCACACAGAGGAGAGAGAGAGGACGCACACAGAGAGAGAGAGAGACGCACACAGAGAGAGAGAGTGACGCACGAGAGAGAGAGAGAGACGCTCAGAGAGAGAGAGATGCACAGAGAGAGAGAGAGTGACGCACAGAGAGAGAGAGAGACGCTCAGAGAGAGAGAGATGCACAGAGAGAGAGACGCACAGAGAGAGAGAGAGACGCTCAGAGAGAGAGAGAGACGCACAGAGAGAGAGAGAGACGCTCAGAGAGAGAGAGAGACGCTCAGAGAGAGAGAGACGCACAGAGAGAGAGAGACGCACAGAGAGAGAGAGAGACGCATAGAGAGAGGGAGAGATGCACAGAGAGAGAGAGACGCACAGAGAGAGAGAGACGCACAGAGAGAGAGAGATGCTCAGAGAGAGAGAGTGACGCACAGAGAGAGAGAGACGCTCAGAGAGAGAGAGACGCACAGAGAGAGAGAGAGAGAGAGACGCTCAGAGAGAGAGAGAGACGCACAGAGAGAGAGAGAGACGCTCAGAGAGAGAGAGAGACGCTCAGAGAGAGAGAGACGCACAGAGAGAGAGAGACGCACAGAGAGAGAGAGAGACGCATAGAGAGAGGGAGAGATGCACAGAGAGAGAGAGACGCACAGAGAGAGAGAGACGCACAGAGAGAGAGAGATGCTCAGAGAGAGAGAGTGACGCACAGAGAGAGAGAGACGCTCAGAGAGAGAGAGACGCACAGAGAGAGAGAGAGAGAGAGACGCACAGAGAGAGAGATAGAGAGACGCATAGAGAGAGAGAGACGCACACACACAGAGATGCACAGAGTGAGAGAGAGACACACACACAGAGAGATTTAGAGACACACATAGAGAGGGAGAGACGCACACAGAGAGAGAGAGAGAGACGCACAGAGAGAGAGAGAGAGAGCTTAGAGAGAGAGACGCACAGAGAGAGAGAGAGAGAGACGCACACAGAGAGAGAGAGAGACGCACAGAGAGAGAGAGAGAGACGCTCAGAGAGAGAGACGCACAGAGAGAGACGCTAAGAGAGAGACACAGAGAGAGAGAGAGACCGACAGAGAGAGAGAGACGCTCAGAGAGACACAGAGAGAGAGACGCTCAGAGAGAGAGATGCTCAGAGAGAGAGAGAGACGCTCAGAGAGAGAGAGACGCACAGATAGAGAGAGACGCACAGAGAGAGAGAGATGCTCAGAGAGAGAGAGAGAGAGAGAGGACGCTCAGAGAGAGAGAGAGAGAGAGAGAGACGCACAGCGAGAGAGTGACACAGAGAGAGAGAGAGAGAGAGAGACGCACAGAGAGAGAGAGAGACGCATAGAGAGAGAGAGAGATGCACAGAGAGTGAGAGAGAGACGCACAGAGAGAGAGAGACACACAGAGAGAGAGAGATGCTCAGGAGAGAGAGAGAGAGAGAGAGACGCTCAGAGAGAGAGAGAGAGAGAGAGAGACGCACAGCGAGAGAGTGACACAGAGAGAGAGAGAGAGAGAGAGAGAGACGCACAGAGAGAGAGAGAGAGACGCATAGAGAGAGAGAGAGATGCACAGAGAGAGAGAGAGAGAGATGAACACAGAGAGAGAGAGAGACGCACAGAGAGACAGAGAGACGCTCAGAGAGAGAGAGACGCACACAGAGAGAGAGACGCTCAGAGAGAGAGAGACGCACAGAGAGGGAGAGGAGAGAGAGACGCTCAGAGAGAGAGAGAGACGCTCAGAGAGAGAGAGGACGCACAGAGAGGGAGAGAGAGAGAGAGAGACGCTCAGAGAGAGAGAGAGACGCTCAGAGATAGAGAGACGCACAGAGGAGAGAGAGACGCACAGAGAGACGCACAGAGAGAGAGAGAGACGCTCAGAGAGAGAGAGAGACGTTCAGAGAGAGAGAGACGCACAGAGAGAGAGAGAGACGCTCAGAGAGAGAGAGACGCACAGAGAGAGAGAGGACGCACAGAGAGAGAGAGAGACGCACAGAGAGAGAGAGAGATGCACAGAGACGCACAGAGAGAGAGAGACGCACAGAGAGAGAGAGAGACGCTCAGTGAGAGAGAGAGACGCTCAGTGAGAGAGAGAGGACGCAGAGAGAGAGAGAGAGACGCTCAGTGAGAGAGAGAGACGCACAGAGAGAGAGAGAGACGCTCAGTGAGAGAGAGAGACGCACAGAGAGAGAGAGAGACGCACAGAGAGAGAGAGAGATGCACAGAGAGAGAGAGTGAGACGCACACAGAGAGAGAGACACAGACAGAGAGGGAGATGCACTGAGATGGAGAGATGCACAGAGAGAGGGAGACACACAGAGATACGCACAGAGAGAAGAGATAGAGAGACGAACACAGAGAGAGAGAGAGACGCACACAGAGAGAGAGAGAGAGAGACGAACACAGAGAGAGAGAGAGACGCACACAGAGACAGAGCGAGAGACGCACACAGAGAGAGAGAGAGAGAGACGCACACAAAGAGAGAGAGAGAGACGCACACAGAGAGAGAGATGAGCACAGAGAGAGAGATAGAGAGACCAATAGAGAGAGAGACGCACACACACAGAGATGCACAGAGAAGAGAGAGAGACGCACAGAGAGAGAGATAGAGAGACGCATA
>JANJGN010004171.1:0-35902 GCA_026770705.1 Isurus oxyrinchus
TTCACTCTGTTTGCCTCAGTTTCACTCTGTTTGCCTCTGTTTCACTCTGTGAAAGTCTGTTTGCTTCTGTTTGCCTTCGTTTGCTTCTGTTTGCCTCTGTTTAACACTGTTTAAACCTGTTTGCCTTTGTTTAACCCTGTTTGCCACTGTTTAAAACTGTTTAAACCTGTATGCCTCTGTTTAAATCTGTTTGCATCTGTTTAAGTCTGTTTGCCTCTGTTTAAGTCTGTTTGCCTCTGTTTAAGTCTGTTTGCTTCTGTTTAAGTCTGTTTGCTTCTGTTTGAGTCTGTTTGCCTCTGTTTACGTCTCTTGCCACTGTTTAAGTCTTTTTGCTTCTGTTTAAGTCTGTTTAAATCTGTTTACCTCTGTTTGCCTCTGTTTGCCTCTGTGTGCCTCTGTTTAACACTGTTTGCCTATGGTTAACACTGCTTAACCTCTGTTTAACTCTGCTTGCCTCTGTTTGCCTCTGTTTAACTATGTTTGCCTCTGTGTCACTCTGTTTCACTCTGTTTCCCTCTGTTTCACTCTGTTTGCCTCTGTTTGCCTCTGTTTGACTCTGCTTGCCTCTGTTTAACAATGTTTAATCCTGTTTGCCTCTGTTTAACACTGTTTGCCTCTGTTCTACACTGTTTGCCTCTGTTTAACACTGTTTGCCTCTGTTTAACACTGTTTAACCCTGTTTGCCTCTGTTTAACCCTCTTTGCCTCTGTTTAAACCTGTTTGCCTCTGTTTAAGTCTGTTTGCCTCTTTTTAAGTCTGTTTGCCTCTGTTTAAGTCGTTTTGCTTCTGTTTAACTCTGTTTGCCTCTGTTTAAGTCCTTTTGCCTCTGTTTAAGTCTGTTTAAGTCTGTTTGCCACTGTTTAACTTTGCTTGCCTCTGTTTAACACTGTTTGCCTTTGTTTAACACTGTTTTACACTGTTTGCCTCTGTTTAACCTGTTTGCCTCTGTTTAACACTGTTTGGCTCTGTTTGCCGTTCTTTAGCTCCATTTCACTCTGTTTAAATCTGATTGCCTCTCTTTCACTGTGTTTCACTCTGTTTGCCTCTGTTTGCCTCTGTTTGCCTCTGTTTCACTCTGGTTGCCTCTGTTTAAGTCTGTTTAAATCTGTTTGCGTCTGTTTGCCTCTGTTTAATTCTCTTTGCCTCTGTTTAAATCTGTTTGCGTCTGTTTAAGTCTGTTTGCCTCTGTTTAAGTCTGTTTGCCTCTGTTTAAGTCTCTTTGCCTCTGTTTAAGTCTGTTTGCTTCTGTTTAAGTCTGTTTGCCTCTGTTTAAGTCTGTTGACACTGTTTAAGTCTTTTTGCCTCTGTTTAAGTCTGTTTAAATCTGAGTACCTCTGTTTGCCTCTGTTTGCCTCTGTGTGCCTCTGTGTGCCTCAGTTTGCCTCTGTTTTCCTCTGCTTGCCTCTGTTTAACACTGTTTGCCTCTGTTTAACACTGCTTAACCTCTGTTTATCTCTGCTTGCCTCTGTTTGCCTCTGTTTAACTCTGTTTGCCTCTGTGTCACTCTGTTTGCCTCTGTGTCACTCTGTTTGCCTCTCTGTCACTCTGTTTGCCTCTGTTTCACTCTGTTTGCCTCTGTTTGCCTCTGTTTGACTCTGCTTGCCTCTGTTTAACACTGTTTAACCCTGTTTGCCTCTGTTTAACAGTGTTTAACCCTGTTCGCCTCTGTTTAACCCTGTTTGCCTCTGTTTAAACCTGTTTGCTTCTGTTAAACTCTGTTTGCCTCTGTTTAACTCTGCTTTACTCTGTTTAACACTGTCTGCCTCTGTTTAACACTGTTTGCCTCAATTTAACAGTGTTTGCCTCTGTTTAACACTGTTTACCTCTATTTAACACTGTTTGCCTCAGTTTAACTCTGTTTGCCTCTTTTTCACTCTTTTTGCATCTGTTTCATTTTTTTTGCCTCTGTTTCACTCTTTTTGCCTCTGTTTCACTCTGTTTGCCTCTTTTTCACTCTTTTTGCATCTGTTTCATTTTTTTTGCCTCTGTTTCACTCTGTTTGCCTCTGTTTCACTCTGTTTGCCTCTGTTTCACTCTTTTTGCCACTGTTTCTCTCTGTTTGCCTCTGTTTAAGTCTGTTTGCCTCTTTTTAAGTCTGTTTGCCTCTGTTTCACGCTGTTCGCCACTGTTTCACTCTGTTTGCCTCTGTTTCCTTCTGCTTGCCTCTGCTTCAGTCTTTTTGCCTCTGTTTCACTCTGTTTGCCTCTGTTTAACCCTGTTTGCCTCTGTTTTTCTCTGTTTGCATCTGATTGCCTCTGTTTGCCTCTGTTTAACCCTGTTTGCCTGTTTAAGTCTGTTTGCATCTGTTTAAGTCTGTTTGCTTCTGTTTCACTCTGTTTGCCTCTGTTTCACTCTTTTTGCCTCTGTTCGCCTCTGTTTAAGTCTGTTTGCCTCTGTTTAAGTCTTTTTGCCTGTTTAAGTCTGTTTTTCTCTGTTTGCATCTGTTTGCATCTGTTTGCCTCTGTTTGCCTCTGTTTAACCCTGATTGCCTCTGTTTAAGTCTGTTTGCATCTGTTTAAGTCTGTTTGCCTCTGTTTCACTCTGTTTGCCTCTGTTTCACTCTGCTTGCCTCTGTTTCACTCTGTTTGCCTCTGTTTCACTTTTTTTGCCACTGTTTCACTCTTTTTGCCTCTGTTTGCCTCTGTTTCAGTCTGTTTGCCTCTGTTTAAGTCTGTTTGCCTCTGTTTCCCTCTGTTTGCCTCTGTTTCACTCTGTTTGCCTCTGTTTCACTCTTTTTGCCTCTGTTTGCCTCTGTTTAAGTCTGTTTACCTCTGTTTCGTTCTGTTTGCCTCTGTTTCACTCTGTTTGCCTCTGTTTCACTCTGTTTGCCTCTGTTTCACTCTTTTTGCCACTGTTTCTCTCTTTTTGCCTCTGTTTGCCTCTGTTTAAGTCTGTTTGCCTCTGTTTAAGTCTGTTTGCCTCTGTTTCACGCTGTTTGCCACTGTTTCACTCTGTTTGCCTCTGTTTCATTCTGCTTGCCTCTGTTTCAGTCTTTTTGCCACTGTTTCACTCTGTTTGCCTCTGTTTAACCCTGTTTGCCTCTGTTTTTTTCTGTTTGCATCTGTTTGCCTCTGTTTGCCTCTGTTTAACCCTGTTTGCCTCTGTTTAAGTCTGTTTGCATCTGTTTAAGTCTGTTTGCCTCTGTTTAAGTCTGTTTGCCTCTGTTTCACGCTGTTTGCCTCTGTTTCACTCTGTTTGCCTCTGTTTCATTCTGCTTGCCTCTGTTTCAGTCTTTTTGCCTCTGTTTCACTCTGTTTGCCTCTGTTTAACCCTGTTTGCCTCTTTTTTTCTCTGTTTGCATCTGTTTGCCTCTGTTTGCCTCTGTTTAACCCTGTTTGCCTCTGATTAAGTCTGCTTGCATCTGTTTCACTCTGTTTGCCTCTGTTTCACTCTGTTTGCCTCTGTTTCACTCTTTTTGCCTCTGTTCGCCTCTGTTTAAGTCTGCTTGCCTCTGTTTAAGTCTTTTTGCCTGTTTAAGTCTGTTTGCCTCTGTTTGCATCTGTTTGCATCTGTTTGCCTCTGTTTGCCTCTGTTTAACCCTGTTTGCCTCTGTTTAAGTCTGTTTGCATCTGTTTAAGTCTGTTTGCCTCTGTTTCACTC
Source organism: Isurus oxyrinchus (assembly GCA_026770705.1). Taxonomy (NCBI): domain Eukaryota; kingdom Metazoa; phylum Chordata; class Chondrichthyes; order Lamniformes; family Lamnidae; genus Isurus; species Isurus oxyrinchus. Next base: position 3,601 of record JANJGN010004171.1, read on the forward strand.
TGTTTGCCTCTGTTTCACTCTGCTTGCCTCTGTTTCACTCTGTTTGCCTCTGTTTCACTTTTTTTGCCACTGTTTCACTCTTTTTGCCTCTGTTTGCCTCTGTTTCAGTCTGTTTGCCTCTGTTTAAGTCTGTTTGCCTCTGTTTCCCTCTGTTTGCCTCTGTTTCACTCTGTTTGCCTCTGTTTCACTCTTTTTGCCTCTGTTTGCCTCTGTTTAAGTCTGTTTTCCTCTGTTTCGTTCTGTTTGCCTCTGTTTCACTCTGTTTGCCTCTGTTTCACTCTGTTTGCCTCTGTTTCACTCTTTTAGCCACTGTTTCTCTCTTTTTGCCTCTGTTTGCCTCTGTTTAAGTCTGTTTGCCTCTGTTTAAGTCTGTTTGCCTCTGTTTCACGCTGTTTGCCACTGTTTCACTCTGTTTGCCTCTGTTTCATTCTGCTTGCCTCTGTTTCAGTCTTTTTGCCACTGTTTCACTCTGTTTGCCTCTGTTTAACCCTGTTTGCCTCTGTTTTTCTCTGTTTGCATCTGTTTGCCTCATTTGCCTCTGTTTAACCCTGTTTGCCTCTGTTTAAGTCTGTTTGCATCTGTTTAAGTCTGTTTGCCTCTGTTTAAGTCTGTTTGCCTCTGTGTCACGCTGTTTGCCTCTGTTTCACTCTGTTTGCCTCTGTTTCATTCTGCTTGCCTCTGTTTCAGTCTTTTTGCCTCTGTTTCACTCTGTTTGCCTCTGTTTAACCCTGTTTGCCTCTTTTTTTCTCTGTTTGCATCTGTTTGCCTCTGTTTGCCTCTGTTTGCCTCTGTTTAACCCTGTTTGCCTCTGATTAAGTCTGCTTGCATCTGTTTCACTCTGTTTGCCTCTGTTTCACTCTGTTTGCCTCTGTTTCACTCTTTTTGCCTCTGTTCGCCTCTGTTTAAGTCTGCTTGCCTCTGTTTAAGTCTTTTTGCCTGTTTAAGTCTGTTTGCCTCTGTTTGCCTCTGTTTGCCTCTGTTTAACACTGTTTAACACTGTTTGCCTCTGTTTAGCCCTGTATGCCTCTGTTTAACACTGTTTGCCTCTGTTTAACCCTGTTTGCCTCTGATTTCCTCTGTTTCACTCTGCTTGCCTCTGTTTGCCTCTGTTTGCCTCTATTTGCCTCTGTTTCACTCTGTTTGCCTCTGTTTCACTCTGTTTGCCTCTGTTTCACTCTGTTTGCCTCTGTTTCACTCTGTTTGCCTCTTTTTCACTCTTTTTGCATCTGTTTCATTTTTTTTGCCTCTGTTTCACTCTGTTTGCCTCTGTTTCACTCTGTTTGCCTCTGTTTCACTCTGTTTGCCTCTGTTTGCATCTGTTCGCTTCTGTTTGCCTCTGTTTAAAACTGTTTGCATCTGTTTAAGTCTGTTTGCCTCTGTTTAACCCTGTTTGCCTCTGTTTTTATCTGTTTGCATCTGTTTGCCTCTGTTTGCCTCTGTTTGCCTCTGTTTAACCCTGTTTGCCTCTGTTTAACCCTGTTTGCCTCTGATTTCCTCTGTTTCACTCTGCTTGCCTCTGTTTGCCTCTGTTTGCCTCTATTTGCCTCTGTTTCACTCTGTTTGCCTCTGTTTCACTCTGTTTGCCTCTGTTTCACTCTGTTTGCCTCTGTTTCACTCTGTTTGCCTCTTTTTCACTCTTTGTGCATCTGTTTCATTTTTTTTGCCTCTGTTTCACTCTGTTTGCCTCTGTTTCACTCTGTTTACCTCTGTTTCACTCTGTTTGCCTCTGTTTGCATCTGTTCGCTTCTGTTTGCCTCTGTTTAAAACTGTTTGCATCTGTTTAAGTCTGTTTGCCTCTGTTTAACCCTGTTTGCCTCTGTTTTTATCTGTTTGCATCTGTTTGCCTCTGTTTGCCTCTGTTTGCCTCTGTTTAACCCTGTTTGCCTCTGTTTAAGTCTGTTTGCCTCTGTTTCACTCTGCTTGCCTCTGTTTCACTCTGTTTGCCTCTGTTTCACTCTTTTTGCCTCTGTTCCCCTCTGTTTAAGTCTGTTTGCCTCTGTTTAAGTCTGTTTGCCTCTGTTACATTGTGTTTGCCTCTGTTTAAGTCTATTTGCCTCTGTTTCAGTCTGTTTGCATCTGTTTAAGTCTGTTTGCCACTGTTTAAGTCTGTTTGCCTCTGTTTAAGTCTGTTTGCCTCTGTTTAAGTCTGTTTGCCTCTGTTTCAGTCTGTTTGCCTCTGTTTAAGTCTGTTTGCCTCTGTTTCAGTCTGTTTGCCTCTGTTTCACTCTGTTTACCTCTGTTTCACTCTGTTTACATCTGTTTCACTCTGTTTGCCACTGTTTAAGTCTGTTTGCCTCTGTTTAAGTCTGTTTGCCTCTCTTTCACTCTGTTTGCCTCTGTTTCACTCTGTTTACCTCTGTTTCACTCTGTTTGCTTCTGTTTCACTCTGTTTGCCTCTGTTTCACTCTTTTTGCCTCTGTTCGCCTCTGTTTAAGTCTGTTTGCCTCTGTTTAAGTCTTTTTGCCTGTTTAAGTCTGTTTTTCTCTGTTTGCATCTGTTTGCATCTGTTTGCCTCTGTTTGCCTCTGTTTAACCCTGATTGCCTCTGTTTAAGTCTGTTTGCATCTGTTTAAGTCTGTTTGCCTCTGTTTCACTCTGTTTGCCTCTGTTTCACTCTGCTTGCCTCTGTTTCACTCTGTTTGCCTCTGTTTCACTTTTTTTGCCACTGTTTCACTCTTTTTGCCTCTGTTTGCCTCTGTTTCAGTCTGTTTGCCTCTGTTTAAGTCTGTTTGCCTCTGTTTCCCTCTGTTTGCCTCTGTTTCACTCTGTTTGCCTCTGTTTCACTCTTTTTGCCTCTGTTTGCCTCTGTTTAAGTCTGTTTACCTCTGTTTCGTTCTGTTTGCCTCTGTTTCACTCTGTTTGCCTCTGTTTCACTCTGTTTGCCTCTGTTTCACTCTTTTTGCCACTGTTTCTCTCTTTTTGCCTCTGTTTGCCTCTGTTTAAGTCTGTTTGCCTCTGTTTAAGTCTGTTTGCCTCTGTTTCACGCTGTTTGCCACTGTTTCACTCTGTTTGCCTCTGTTTCATTCTGCTTGCCTCTGTTTCAGTCTTTTTGCCACTGTTTCACTCTGTTTGCCTCTGTTTAACCCTGTTTGCCTCTGTTTTTTTCTGTTTGCATCTGTTTGCCTCTGTTTGCCTCTGTTTAACCCTGTTTGCCTCTGTTTAAGTCTGTTTGCATCTGTTTAAGTCTGTTTGCCTCTGTTTAAGTCTGTTTGCCTCTGTTTCACGCTGTTTGCCTCTGTTTCACTCTGTTTGCCTCTGTTTCATTCTGCTTGCCTCTGTTTCAGTCTTTTTGCCTCTGTTTCACTCTGTTTGCCTCTGTTTAACCCTGTTTGCCTCTTTTTTTCTCTGTTTGCATCTGTTTGCCTCTGTTTGCCTCTGTTTAACCCTGTTTGCCTCTGATTAAGTCTGCTTGCATCTGTTTCACTCTGTTTGCCTCTGTTTCACTCTGTTTGCCTCTGTTTCACTCTTTTTGCCTCTGTTCGCCTCTGTTTAAGTCTGCTTGCCTCTGTTTAAAACTGTTTGCATCTGTTTAAGTCTGTTTGCCTCTGTTTAACCCTGTTTGCCTCTGTTTTTATCTGTTTGCATCTGTTTGCCTCTGTTTGCCTCTGTTTGCCTCTGTTTAACCCTGTTTGCCTCTGTTTAACCCTGTTTGCCTCTGATTTCCTCTGTTTCACTCTGCTTGCCTCTGTTTGCCTCTGTTTGCCTCTATTTGCCTCTGTTTCACTCTGTTTGCCTCTGTTTCACTCTGTTTGCCTCTGTTTCACTCTGTTTGCCTCTTTTTCACTCTTTGTGCATCTGTTTCATTTTTTTTGCCTCTGTTTCACTCTGTTTGCCTCTGTTTCACTCTGTTTACCTCTGTTTCACTCTGTTTGCCTCTGTTTGCATCTGTTCGCTTCTGTTTGCCTCTGTTTAAAACTGTTTGCATCTGTTTAAGTCTGTTTGCCTCTGTTTAACCCTGTTTGCCTCTGTTTTTATCTGTTTGCATCTGTTTGCCTCTGTTTGCCTCTGTTTGCCTCTGTTTAACCCTGTTTGCCTCTGTTTAAGTCTGTTTGCCTCTGTTTCACTCTGCTTGCCTCTGTTTCACTCTGTTTGCCTCTGTTTCACTCTTTTTGCCTCTGTTCCCCTCTGTTTAAGTCTGTTTGCCTCTGTTTAAGTCTGTTTGCCTCTGTTACATTGTGTTTGCCTCTGTTTAAGTCTATTTGCCTCTGTTTCAGTCTGTTTGCATCTGTTTAAGTCTGTTTGCCACTGTTTAAGTCTGTTTGCCTCTGTTTAAGTCTGTTTGCCTCTGTTTAAGTCTGTTTGCCTCTGTTTCAGTCTGTTTGCCTCTGTTTAAGTCTGTTTGCCTCTGTTTCAGTCTGTTTGCCTCTGTTTCACTCTGTTTACCTCTGTTTCACTCTGTTTACATCTGTTTCACTCTGTTTGCCACTGTTTAAGTCTGTTTGCCTCTGTTTAAGTCTGTTTGCCTCTCTTTCACTCTGTTTGCCTCTGTTTCACTCTGTTTACCTCTGTTTCACTCTGTTTGCTTCTGTTTCACTCTGTTTGCCTCTGTTTCACTCTTTTTGCCTCTGTTCGCCTCTGTTTAAGTCTGTTTGCCTCTGTTTAAGTCTTTTTGCCTGTTTAAGTCTGTTTTTCTCTGTTTGCATCTGTTTGCATCTGTTTGCCTCTGTTTGCCTCTGTTTAACCCTGATTGCCTCTGTTTAAGTCTGTTTGCATCTGTTTAAGTCTGTTTGCCTCTGTTTCACTCTGTTTGCCTCTGTTTCACTCTGCTTGCCTCTGTTTCACTCTGTTTGCCTCTGTTTCACTTTTTTTGCCACTGTTTCACTCTTTTTGCCTCTGTTTGCCTCTGTTTCAGTCTGTTTGCCTCTGTTTAAGTCTGTTTGCCTCTGTTTCCCTCTGTTTGCCTCTGTTTCACTCTGTTTGCCTCTGTTTCACTCTTTTTGCCTCTGTTTGCCTCTGTTTAAGTCTGTTTACCTCTGTTTCGTTCTGTTTGCCTCTGTTTCACTCTGTTTGCCTCTGTTTCACTCTGTTTGCCTCTGTTTCACTCTTTTTGCCACTGTTTCTCTCTTTTTGCCTCTGTTTGCCTCTGTTTAAGTCTGTTTGCCTCTGTTTAAGTCTGTTTGCCTCTGTTTCACGCTGTTTGCCACTGTTTCACTCTGTTTGCCTCTGTTTCATTCTGCTTGCCTCTGTTTCAGTCTTTTTGCCACTGTTTCACTCTGTTTGCCTCTGTTTAACCCTGTTTGCCTCTGTTTTTTTCTGTTTGCATCTGTTTGCCTCTGTTTGCCTCTGTTTAACCCTGTTTGCCTCTGTTTAAGTCTGTTTGCATCTGTTTAAGTCTGTTTGCCTCTGTTTAAGTCTGTTTGCCTCTGTTTCACGCTGTTTGCCTCTGTTTCACTCTGTTTGCCTCTGTTTCATTCTGCTTGCCTCTGTTTCAGTCTTTTTGCCTCTGTTTCACTCTGTTTGCCTCTGTTTAACCCTGTTTGCCTCTTTTTTTCTCTGTTTGCATCTGTTTGCCTCTGTTTGCCTCTGTTTAACCCTGTTTGCCTCTGATTAAGTCTGCTTGCATCTGTTTCACTCTGTTTGCCTCTGTTTCACTCTGTTTGCCTCTGTTTCACTCTTTTTGCCTCTGTTCGCCTCTGTTTAAGTCTGCTTGCCTCTGTTTAAGTCTTTTTGCCTGTTTAAGTCTGTTTGCCTCTGTTTGCATCTGTTTGCATCTGTTTGCCTCTGTTTGCCTCTGTTTAACCCTGTTTGCCTCTGTTTAAGTCTGTTTGCATCTGTTTAAGTCTGTTTGCCTCTGTTTCACTCTGTTTGCCTCTGTTTCACTCTGCTTGCCTCTGTTTCACTCTGTTTGCCTCTGTTTCACTTTTTTTGCCACTGTTTCACTCTTTTTGCCTCTGTTTGCCTCTGTTTCAGTCTGTTTGCCTCTGTTTAAGTCTGTTTGCCTCTGTTTCCCTCTGTTTGCCTCTGTTTCACTCTGTTTGGCTCTGTTTCACTCTTTTTGCCTCTGTTTGCCTCTGTTTAAGTCTGTTTTCCTCTGTTTCGTTCTGTTTGCCTCTGTTTCACTCTGTTTGCCTCTGTTTCACTCTGTTTGCCTCTGTTTCACTCTTTTAGCCACTGTTTCTCTCTTTTTGCCTCTGTTTGCCTCTGTTTAAGTCTGTTTGCCTCTGTTTAAGTCTGTTTGCCTCTGTTTCACGCTGTTTGCCACTGTTTCACTCTGTTTGCCTCTGTTTCATTCTGCTTGCCTCTGTTTCAGTCTTTTTGCCACTGTTTCACTCTGTTTGCCTCTGTTTAACCCTGTTTGCCTCTGTTTTTCTCTGTTTGCATCTGTTTGCCTCATTTGCCTCTGTTTAACCCTGTTTGCCTCTGTTTAAGTCTGTTTGCATCTGTTTAAGTCTGTTTGCCTCTGTTTAAGTCTGTTTGCCTCTGTGTCACGCTGTTTGCCTCTGTTTCACTCTGTTTGCCTCTGTTTCATTCTGCTTGCCTCTGTTTCAGTCTTTTTGCCTCTGTTTCACTCTGTTTGCCTCTGTTTAACCCTGTTTGCCTCTTTTTTTTCTCTGTTTGCATCTGTTTGCCTCTGTTTGCCTCTGTTTGCCTCTGTTTAACCCTGTTTGCCTCTGATTAAGTCTGCTTGCATCTGTTTCACTCTGTTTGCCTCTGTTTCACTCTGTTTGCCTCTGTTTCACTCTTTTTGCCTCTGTTCGCCTCTGTTTAAGTCTGCTTGCCTCTGTTTAAGTCTTTTTGCCTGTTTAAGTCTGTTTGCCTCTGTTTGCCTCTGTTTGCCTCTGTTTAACACTGTTTAACACTGTTTGCCTCTGTTTAGCCCTGTTTATCCCTGTTTGCCTCTGTTTAACCCTGTATGCCTCTGTTTAACACTGTTTGCCTCTGTTTAACCCTGTTTGCCTCTGATTTCCTCTGTTTCACTCTGCTTGCCTCTGTTTGCCTCTGTTTGCCTCTATTTGCCTCTGTTTCACTCTGTTTGCCTCTGTTTCACTCTGTTTGCCTCTGTTTCACTCTGTTTGCCTCTGTTTCACTCTGTTTGCCTCTTTTTCACTCTTTTTGCCTCTGTTTCATTCTGCTTGCCTCTGCTTCAGTCTTTTTGCCTCTGTTTCACTCTGTTTGCCTCTGTTTAACCCTGTTTGCCTCTGTTTTTCTCTGTTTGCATCTGATTGCATCTGTTTGCCTCTGTTTGCCTCTGTTTAACCCTGTTTGCCTCTGATTAAGTCTGCTTGCATCTGTTTCACTCTGTTTGCCTCTGTTTCACTCTGTTTGCCTCTGTTTCACTCTTTTTGCCTCTGTTCGCCTCTGTTTAAGTCTGCTTGCCTCTGTTTAAGTCTTTTTGCCTGTTTAAGTCTGTTTGCCTCTGTTTGCATCTGTTTGCATCTGTTTGCCTCTGTTTGCCTCTGTTTAACCCTGTTTGCCTCTGTTTAAGTCTGTTTGCATCTGTTTAAGTCTGTTTGCCTCTGTTTCACTCTGTTTGCCTCTGTTTCACTCTGCTTGCCTCTGTTTCACTCTGTTTGCCTCTGTTTCACTTTTTTTGCCACTGTTTCACTCTTTTTGCCTCTGTTTGCCTCTGTTTCAGTCTGTTTGCCTCTGTTTAAGTCTGTTTGCCTCTGTTTCCCTCTGTTTGCCTCTGTTTCACTCTGTTTGCCTCTGTTTCACTCTTTTTGCCTCTGTTTGCCTCTGTTTAAGTCTGTTTACCTCTGTTTCGTTCTGTTTGCCTCTGTTTCACTCTGTTTGCCTCTGTTTCACTCTGTTTGCCTCTGTTTCACTCTTTTTGCCACTGTTTCTCTCTTTTTGCCTCTGTTTGCCTCTGTTTAAGTCTGTTTGCCTCTGTTTAAGTCTGTTTGCCTCTGTTTCACGCTGTTTGCCACTGTTTCACTCTGTTTGCCTCTGTTTCATTCTGCTTGCCTCTGTTTCAGTCTTTTTGCCACTGTTTCACTCTGTTTGCCTCTGTTTAACCCTGTTTGCCTCTGTTTTTCTCTGTTTGCATCTGTTTGCCTCATTTGCCTCTGTTTAACCCTGTTTGCCTCTGTTTAAGTCTGTTTGCATCTGTTTAAGTCTGTTTGCCTCGGTTTAAGTCTGTTTGCCTCTGTGTCACGCTGTTTGCCTCTGTTTGCCTCTGTTTCATTCTGCTTGCCTCTGTTTCAGTCTTTTTGCCTCTGTTTCACTCTGTTTGCCTCTGTTTAACCCTGTTTGCCTCTTTTTTCTCTGTTTGCATCTGTTTGCCTCTGTTTGCCTCTGTTTGCCTCTGTTTAACCCTGTTTGCCTCTGATTAAGTCTGCTTGCATCTGTTTCACTCTGTTTGCCTCTGTTTCACTCTGTTTGCCTCTGTTTCACTCTTTTTGCCTCTGTTCGCCTCTGTTTAAGTCTGCTTGCCTCTGTTTAAGTCTTTTTGCCTGTTTAAGTCTGTTTGCCTCTGTTTGCCTCTGTTTGCCTCTGTTTAACACTGTTTAACACTGTTTGCCTCTGTTTAGCCCTGTTTATGCCTGTTTGCCTCTGTTTAAACCCTGTATGCCTCTGTTTAACACTGTTTGCCTCTGTTTAACCCTGTTTGCCTCTGATTTCCTCTGTTTCACTCTGCTTGCCTCTGTTTGCCTCTGTTTGCCTCTATTTGCCTCTGTTTCACTCTGTTTGCCTCTGTTTCACTCTGTTTGCCTCTGTTTCACTCTGTTTGCCTCTTTTTCACTCTTTTTGCATCTGTTTCATTTTTTTTGCCTCTGTTTCACTCTGTTTGCCTCTGTTTCACTCTGTTTGCCTCTGTTTCACTCTTTTTGCCACTGTTTCTCTCTTTTTGCCTCTGTTTAAGTCTGTTTGCCTCTTTTTAAGTCTGTTTGCCTCTGTTTCACGCTGTTTGCCACTGTTTCACTCTTTTTGCCTCTGTTTCATTCTGCTTGCCTCTGCTTCAGTCTTTTTGCCTCTGTTTCACTCTGTTTGCCTCTGTTTAACCCTGTTTGCCTCTGTTTTTCTCTGTTTGCATCTGATTGCCTCTGGTTGCCTCTGTTTGCCTCTGTTTAATCCTGTTTGCCTCTGTTTAAGTCTGTTTGCATCTGTTTAAGTCTGTTTGCCTCTGTTTCACTCTGTTTGCCTCTGTTTCACTCTTTTTGCCTCTGTTCGCCTCTGTTTAAGTCTTTTTGCCTGTTTAAGTCTGTTTTTCTCTGTTTGCATCTGTTTGCCTCTGTTTAACCCTGTTTGCCTCTGTTTAAGTCTGTTTGCATCTGTTTAAGTCTGTTTGCCTCTGTTTCACTCTGTTTGCCTCTGTTTCACTCTGCTTGCCTCTGTTTCACTCTTTTTGCCTCTGTTTGCCTCTGTTTCAGTCTGTTTGCCTCTGTTTAAGTCTGTTTGCCTCTGTTTCCCTGTTTGCCTCTGTTTCACTCTGTTTGCCTCTGTTTCACTCTGTTTGCCTCTGTTTCACTCTTTTTGCCTCTGTTTGCCTCTGTTTAAGTCTGTTTGCCTCTGTTTAATTCTGTTTGCCTCTGTTTCACTCTGTTTGCCTCTGTTTCACTCTGTTTGCCTCTGTTTCACTCTGTTTGCCTCTGTTTCACTTTTTTTTAACCACTGTTTCACTCTTTTTGCGTCTGTTTGCCTCTGTTTCAGTCTGTTTGCCTCTGTTTAAGTCTGTTTGCCTCTGTTTCAGTGACTTTGCTTCTGTTTCAGTCTGTTTGCCTCTGTTCCAGTCTGTGTGCCTCTGTTTCATTCTGTTTGCCTCTGTTTCACTATTTCTGCCTCTGTTTCACTCTTTTTGCCTTTTTTGTAACTCTGTTTAACTCTGTTTAACTCTGTTTGAGTCTGTTTGCCTCTATTTGCCTCTGTTTGCCTCTGTTTGCTTCTGTTTAACCCTGCCTGCCTCTGTTTGCCTCTGTTTGACTCTGTTTGCTTCTGTTGCCTCTGTTTAAACCTGTTTGCCTCTGTTTAAGTCTGTTTGCCTCTCTTTAAGTCTGTTTGCCTCTGTTCAAGTCTGTTTGCCTCTGTTTAAGTCTGTTTGCCTCTGTTTCAGTCTGTTTGCCTCTGTTTAAGTCAGTTTGCCACTGTTTAAGTCTGTTTGCCTCTGTTTAAGTCTGTTTGCCTCAGTTTAAGTCTTTTTGCCACTGTTTAAGTCTGTTTGCCTCTATTTAAGTTTGTTTGCCTCTGTTTAAGTCCGTGTGCCTCTGTTTCACTCTGTTTGCCTCTGTTTCACTTTGTTTGCCTCTGTTTCACTCTGTTTGCATCTGTTTCACTCTGTTTGCCTCTGTTTCACTCTGTTTGCCTCTGTTTCACTCTGTTTGCCTCTGTTTCACGCTGTTCAAGTCTGGTTGCCGCTGTTTCAGTCTGTTTGCCTCTTTTTGACTCTGTTTGCCTCTGTTTCAGTCTGTTTGCCTCTGTTTCACTCTGTTTGCCTCTCTTTCACTCTGTTTGCCTCAGTTTCACTCTGTTTGCCTCTGTTTCACTCTGTGAAAGTCTGTTTGCTTCTGTTTGCCTTCGTTTGCCTCTGTTTGCCTCTGTTTAACACTGTTTAAACCTGTTTGCCTTTGTTTATCCCTGTTTGCCACTGTTTAACACTGTTTGACTCTGTTTAAGTCTGTTTGCCTCTGTTTAAGTCTGTTTGCTTCTGTTTAAGTCTGTTTGCTTCTGTTTAAGTCTGTTTGCTTCTGTTTAAGTCTGTTTGCCTCTGTTTACGTCTCTTGCCACTGTTTAAGTCTTTTTGCTTCTGTTTAAGTCTGTTTAAATCTGTTTACCTCTGTTTGCCTCTGTTTTCCTCTGTGTGCCTCTGTTTAACACTGTTTGCCTATGGTTAACACTGCTTAACCTCTGTTTAACTCTGCTTGCCTCTGTTTGCCTCTGTTTAACTATGTTTGCCTCTGTGTCACTCTGTTTCACTCTGTTTGCCTCTGTTTCACTCTGTTTGCCTCTGTTTGCCTCTGTTTGCCTCTGTTTGACTCTGCTTGCCTCTGTGTAACAATGTTTAATCCTGTTTGCCTCTGTTTAACACTGTTTGCCTCTGTTCTACACTGTTTGCCTCTGTTTAACACTGTTTGCCTCTGGTTAACACTGTTTAACCCTGTTTGCCTCTGTTTAACCCTCTTTGCCCTCTGTTTAAACCTGTTTGCCTCTGTTTAAGTCTGTTTGCCTCTTTTTAAGTCTGTTTGCCTCTGTTTAAGTCGTTTTGCTTCTGTTTAACTCTGTTTGCCTCTGTTTAAGTCCTTTTGCCTCTGTTTAAGTCTGTTTAAGTCTGTTTGCCACTGTTTAACTTTGCTTGCCTCTGTTTAACACTGTTTGCCTCTGTTTAACACTGTTTTACACTGTTTGCCTCTGTTTAACCTGTTTGCCCTCTGTTTAACACTGTTTGCCTCTGTTTGCCGTTCTTTAGCTCCATTTCACTCTGTTTAAATCTGATTGCCTCTCTTTCACTGTGTTTCACTCTGTTTGCCTCTGTTTGCCTCTGTTTGCCTCTGTTTCACTCTGTTTGCCTCTGTTTCACTCTGTTTGCCTCTGTTTAAGTCTGTTTAAATCTGTTTGCGTCTGTTTAAGTCTGTTTGCCTCTGTTTAAGTCTGTTTGCCTCTGTTTAAGTCTGTTTGCCTCTGTTTAAGTCTGTTTGCTTCTGTTTAAGTCTGCTTGCCTCTGTTTAAGTCTGTTGACACTGTTTAAGTCTTTTTGCATCTGTTTAAGTCTGTTTAAATCTGTGTGCCTCTGTTTGCCTCTGTTTGCCTCTGTGTGCCTCTGTGTGCCTCAGTTTGCCTCTGTTTTCCTCTGTTTGCCTCTGTTTAACACTGTTTGCCTCTGTTTAACACTGCTTAACCTCTGTTTATCTCTGCTTGCCTCTGTTTGCCTCTGTTTAACTCTGTTTGCCTCTGTGTCACTCTGTTTGCCTCTGTGTCACTCTGTTTGCCTCTCTGTCACTCTGTTTGCCTCTGTTTCACTCTGTTTGCCTCTGTTTGCCTCTGTTTGACTCTGCTTGCCTCTATTTAACACTGTTTAACCCTGTTTGCCTCTGTTTAACACTGTTTAACCCTGTTTGCCTCTGTTTAACCCTGTTTGCCTCTGTTTAAAACCTGTTTGCTTCTGTTTAACTCTGTTTGCCTCTGTTTACTCAGCTTTACTCTGTTTAACACTGTCCTGCCTCTGTTTAACACTGTTTGCCTCAATTTAACAGTGTTTGCCTCTGTTTAACACTGTTTACCTCTGTTTAACACTGTTTGCCTCTGTTTAACTCTGTTTGCCTCTTTTTCACTCTTTTTGCATCTGTTTCATTTTTTTTGCCTCTGTTTCACTCTGTTTGCCTCTGTTTCACTCTGTTTGCCTCTTTTTCACTCTTTTTGCATCTGTTTCATTTTTTTTTGCCTCTGTTTCACTCTGTTTGCCTCTGTTTCACTCTGTTTTGCCTCTGTTTCACTCTTTTTGCCACTGTTTCTCTCTGTTTGCCTCTGTTTAAGTCTGTTTGCCTCTTTTTAAGTTTATTTGCCTCTGTTTCACGCTGTTTGCCACTGTTTCACTCTGTTTGCCTCTGTTTCATTCTGCTTGCCTCTGCTTCAGTCTTTTTGCCTCTGTTTCACTCTGTTTGCCTCTGTTTAACCCTGTTTTGCCTCTGTTTTTCTCTGTTTGCATCTGATTGCCTCTGTTTGCCTCTGTTTAACCCTGTTTGCCTCTGTTTAATTCTGTTTGCATCTGTTTAAGTCTGTTTGCCTCTGTTTCACTCTGTTTGCATCTGTTTCACTCTTTTTGCCTCTGTTCCCCTCTGTTTAAGTCTGTTTGCCTCTGTTTAAGTCTTTTTGCCTGTTTAAGTCTGTTTTTCTCTGTTTGCATCTGTTTGCATCTGTTTGCCTCTGTTTGCCTCTGTTTAACCCTGTTTGCCTCTGTTTAAGTCTGTTTGCATCTGTTTAAGTCTGTTTGCCTCTGTTTCACTCTGTTTGCCTCTGTTTCACTCTGCTTGCCTCTGTTTCACTCTGTTTGCCTCTGTTTCACTTTTTTTTGCCACTGTTTCACTCTTTTTGCATCTGTTTGCCTCTGTTTAAGTCTGTTTGCCTCTGTTTAATTCTGTTTGCCTCTGTTTCACTCTGTTTGCCTCTGTTTCACTCTGTTTGCCTCTGTTTCACTCTTTTTGCCACTGTTTCTCTCTTTTTGCCTCTGTTTGCCTCTGTTTAAGTCTGTTTGCCTCTGTTTAAGTCTGTTTGCCTCTGTTTCACGCTGTTTGCCACTGTTTCACTCTGTTTGCCTCTGTTTCATTCTGCTTGCCTCTGTTTCAGTCTTTTTGCCTCTGTTTCACTCTGTTTGCCTCTGTTTAACCCTGTTTGCCTCTGTTTTTCTCTGTTTGCATCTGTTTGCCTCTGTTTGCCTCTGTTTAAAACCTGTTTGCCTCTGTTTAAGTCTGTTTGCATCTGTTTAAGTCTGTTTGCCTCTGTTTAAGTCTGTTTGCCTCTGTTTCACGCTGTTTGCCTCTGTTTCACTCTGTTTGCCTCTGTTTCATTCTGCTTGCCTCTGTTTCAGTCTTTTTGCCTCTGTTTCACTCTGTTTGCCTCTGTTTAACCCTGTTTGCCTCTTTTTTTCTCTGTTTGCATCTGTTTGCCTCTGTTTGCCTCTGTTTAACCCTGTTTGCCTCTGATTAAGTCTGCTTGCATCTGTTTCACTCTGTTTGCCTCTGTTTCACTCTGTTTGCCTTTGTTTCACTCTTTTTGCCTCTGTTCGCCTCTGTTTAAGTCTGTTTGCCTCTGTTTAAGTCTTTTTGCCTGTTTAAGTCTGTTTGCCTCTGTTTGCGTCTGTTTGCCTCTGTTTGCCTCTGTTTAACACTGTTTAACACTGTTTGCCTCTGTTTAGCCCCGTTTATCCCTGTTTGCCTCTGTTTAACCCCTGTATGCCTCTGTTTAACACTGTTTGCCTCTGTTTAACCCTGTTTGCCTCTGATTTCCTCTGTTTCACTCTGCTTGCCTCTGTTTGCCTCTGTTTGCCTCTATTTGCCTCTGTTTCACTCTGTTTGCCTCTGTTTCACTCTGTTTGCCTCTGTTTCACTCTGTTTGCCTCTGTTTCACTCTGTTTGCCTCTTTTTCACTCTTTTTGCATCTGTTTTCATTTTTTTGCCTCTGTTTCACTCTGTTTGCCTCTGTTTCACTCTGTTTGCCTCTGTTTCACTCTTTTTGCCACTGTTTCTCTCTTTTTGCCTCTGTTTAAGTCTGTTTGCCTCTTTTTAAGTCTGTTTGCCTCTGTTTCACGCTGTTTGCCCACTGTTTCACTCTGTTTGCCTCTGTTTCATTCTGCTTGCCTCTGCTTCAGTCTTTTTGCCTCTGTTTCACTCTGTTTGCCTCTGTTTAACCCTGTTTGCCTCTGTTTTTCTCTGTTTGCATCTGATTGCCTCTGTTTGCATCTGTTTGCCTCTGTTTAAACCCTGTTTGCCTCTGTTTAAGTCTGTTTGCATCTGTTTAAGTCTGTTTGCCTCTGTTTCACTCTGTTTGCCTCTGTTTCACTCTTTTTGCCTCTGTTCGCCTCTGTTTAAGTCTGTTTGCCTCTGTTTAAGTCTTTTTGCCTGTTTAAGTCTGTTTTTCTCTGTTTTTCTCTGTTTGCATCTGTTTGCCTCTGTTTGCCTCTCTTTAACCCTGTTTGCCTCTGTTTAAGTCTGTTTGCATCTGTTTAAGTCTGTTTGCCCTCTGTTTTCACTCTGTTTGCCTCTGTTTCACTCTGCTTGCCTCTGTTTCACTCTTTTTGCCTCTGTTTGCCTCTGTTTCAGTCTGTTTGCCTCTGTTTAAGTCTGTTTGCCTCTGTTTCCCCTGTTTGCCTCTGTTTCACTCTGTTTGCCTCTGTTTCACTCTGTTTGCCTCTGTTTCACTCTTTTTGCCTCTGTTTGCCTCTGTTTAAGTCTGTTTGCCTCTGTTTAATTCTGTTTGCCTCTGTTTCACTCTGTTTGCCTCTGTTTCACTCTGTTTGCCTCTGTTTCACTCTGTTTGCCTCTGTTTCACTTTTTTTTTAACCACTGTTTCCACTCTTTTTGCGTCTGTTTGCCTCTGTTTCAGTCTGTTTGCCTCTGTTTAAGTCTGTTTGCCTCTGTTTCAGTGTGTTTGCCTCTGTTTCAGTCTGTTTGCCTCTGTTCCAGTCTGTGTGCCTCTGTTTCATTCTGTTTGCCTCTGTTTCACTCCTTTTGCCTCTGTTTCACTCTTTTTGCCTTTTTTTTAACTCTGTTTAACTCTGTTTAACTCTGTTTGAGTCTGTTTGCCTCTGTTTGCCTCTGTTTGCCTCTGTTGCTTCTGTTTAACCCTGCTTGCCTCTGTTTGCCTCTGTTTGACTCTGTTTGCTTCTGTTTGCCTCTGTTTAAAACCTGTTTGCCTCTGTTTAAGTCTGTTTGCCTCTGTTTAAGTCTGTTTGCCTCTGTTCAAGTCTGTTTGCCTCTGTTTAAGTCTTTTTGCCTCTGTTTCAGTCTGTTTGCCTCTGTTTAAGTCAGTTTGCCACTGTTTAAGTCTGTTTGCCTCTGTTTAAGTCTGTTTGCCTCAGTTTAAGTCTGTTTGCCACTGTTTAAGTCTGTTTGCCTCTATTTAAGTTTGCTTGCCTCTGTTTAAGTCTGTGTGCCTCTGTTTCACTCTGTTTGCCTCTGTTTCACTTTGTTTGCCTCTGTTTCACTCTGTTTGCATCTGTTTCACTCTGTTTGCCCTCTGTTTCACTCTGTTTGCCTCTGTTTCACTCTGTTTGCCTCTGTTTCACTCTGTTCAAGTCTGGTTGCCGCTGTTTCAGTCTGTTTGCCTCTTTTTGACTCTGTTTGCCTCTGTTTCAGTCTGTTTGCCTCTGTTTCACTCTGTTTGCCTCTGTTTCACTCTGTTTGCCTCAGTTTCACTCTGTTTGCCTCTGTTTCACTCTGTGAAAGTCTGTTTGCTTCTGTTTGCCTTCGTTTGCCTCTGTTTGCCTCTGTTTAACACTGTTTAAACCTGTTTGCCTTTGTTTAACCCTGTTTGCCACTGTTTAACACTTTTGACTCTGTTTAAGTCTGTTTGCCTCTGTTTAAGTCTGTTTGCCTCTGTTTTAAGTCTGTTTGCTTCTGTTTAAGTCTGTTTGCTTCTGTTTAAGTCTGTTTGCCTCTGTTTACGTCTCTTGCCACTGTTTAAGTCTTTTTGCTTCTGTTTAAGTCTGTTTAAATCTGTTTACCTCTGTTTGCCTCTGTTTTCCTCTGTGTGCCTCTGTTTAACACTGTTTGCCTATGGTTAACACTGCTTAACCTCTGTTTAACTCTGCTTGCCTCTGTTTGCCTCTGTTTAACTATGTTTGCCTCTGTGTCACTCTGTTTCACTCTGTTTGCCTCTGTTTCACTCTGTTTGCCTCTGTTTGCCTCTGTTTGCCTCTGTTTGACTCTGCTTGCCTCTGTGTAACAATGTTTAATCCTGTTTGCCTCTGTTTAACACTGTTTGCCTCTGTTCTACACTGTTTGCCTCTGTTTAACACTGTTTGCCTCTGTTTAGCACTGTTTAAAACCCTGTCTGCCTCTGTTTAACCCTCTTTGCCTCTGTTTAACACTGCTTGCCTCTGTTTCACTCTTTTTGCCTCTGTTTGCCACTGTTTAACCCTGTTTGCCTCTGTTTAACCCTCTTTGCCTCTGTTTAAACCTGTTTGCCTCTGTTTAAGTCTGTTTGCCTCTTTTTAAGTCTGTTTGCCTCTGTTTAAGTCGTTTTGCTTCTGTTTAACTCTGTTTGCCTCTGTTTAAGTCCTTTTGACTCTGTTTAAGTCTGTTTAAGTCAGTTTGCCCACTGTTTAAACTTTGCTTGCCTCTGTTTAACACTGTTTGCCTCTGTTTAACACTGTTTTACACTGTTTGCCTCTGTATAACCTGTTTGCCTCTGTTTTAACACTGTTTGCCTCTGTTTGCCGTTCTTTAGCTCCATTTCACTCTGTTTAAATCTGATTGCCTCTCTTTCACTGCGTTTCACTCTGTTTGCCTCTGTTTGCCTCTGTTTGCCTCTGTTTTGCCTCTGTTTGCCTCTGTTTCACTCTGTTTGCCTCTGTTTAAGTCTGTTTAAATCTGTTTGCGTCTCTTTGCCTCTGTTTAATTCTCTTTGCCTCTGTTTAAATCTGTTTGCATCTGTTTAAGTCTGTTTGCCTCTGTTTAAGTCTGTTTGCCTCTGTTTAAGTCTGTTTGCCTCTGTTTAAGTCTGTTTGCTTCTGTTTAAGTCTGTTTGCCTCTGTTTAAGTCTGTTGACACTGTTTAAGTCTTTTTGCCTCTGTTTAAGTCTGTTTAAATCTGTGTACCTCTGTTTGCCTCTGTTTGCCTCTGTGTGCCTCTGTGTGCCTCAGTTTGCCTCTGTTTTTCCTCTGTTTGCCTCTGTTTAACACTGTTTGCCTCTGTTTAACACTGCTTAACCTCTGTTTATCTCTGCTTGCCTCTGTTTGCCTCTGTTTAACTCTGTTTGCCTCTGTGTCACTCTGTTTGCCTCTGTGTCACTCTGTTTGCCCTCTCTGTCACTCTGTTTGCCTCTGTTTCACTCTGTTTTGCCTCTGTTTGCCTCTGTTTGACTCTGCTTGCCTCTGTTTAACACTGTTTAACCCTGTTTTGCCTCTGTTTAACACTGTTTAACCCTGTTTGCCTCTGTTTAACCCTGTTTGCCTCTGTTTAAACCTGTTTGCTTCTGTTTAACTCTGTTTGCCTCTGTTTAACTCTTATTTACTCTGTTTAACACTGTCTGCCTCTGTTTAACACTGTTTGCCTCAATTTAACAGTGTTTGCCTCTGTTTAACACTGTTTACCTCTGTTTTAACACTGTTTGCCTCTGTTTAACTCTGTTTGCCTCTTTTTCACTCTTTTTGCATCTGTTTCATTTTTTTTGCCTCTGTTTCACTCTGTTTGCCTCTGTTTCACTCTGTTTGCCTCTGTTTCATTCTGCTTGCCTCTGTTTCAGTCTTTTTGCCTCTGTTTCACTCTGTTTGCCTCTGTTTAACCCTGTTTGCCTCTTTTTTTCTCTGTTTGCATCTGTTTGCCTCTGTTTGCCTCTGTTTGCCTCTGTTTAACCCTGTTTGCCTCTGATTAAGTCTGCTTGCATCTGTTTCACTCTGTTTGCCTCTGTTTCACTCTGTTTGCCTCTGTTTCACTCTTTTTGCCTCTGTTCGCCTCTGTTTAAGTCTGCTTGCCTCTGTTTAAGTCTTTTTGCCTGTTTAAGTCTGTTTGCCTCTGTTTGCCTCTGTTTGCCTCTGTTTAACACTGTTTAACACTGTTTGCCTCTGTTTAGCCCTGTTTATCCCTGTTTGCCTCTGTTTAACCCTGTATGCCTCTGTTTAACACTGTTTGCCTCTGTTTAACCCTGTTTGCCTCTGATTTCCTCTGTTTCACTCTGCTTGCCTCTGTTTGCCTCTGTTTGCCTCTATTTGCCTCTGTTTCACTCTGTTTGCCTCTGTTTCACTCTGTTTGCCTCTGTTTCACTCTGTTTGCCTCTGTTTCACTCTGTTTGCCTCTTTTTCACTCTTTTTGCATCTGTTTCATTTTTTTTGCCTCTGTTTCACTCTGTTTGCCTCTGTTTCACTCTGTTTGCCTCTGTTTCACTCTTTTTGCCACTGTTTCTCTCTTTTTGCCTCTGTTTAAGTCTGTTTGCCTCTTTTTAAGTCTGTTTGCCTCTGTTTCACGCTGTTTGCCACTGTTTCACTCTTTTTGCCTCTGTTTCATTCTGCTTGCCTCTGCTTCAGTCTTTTTGCCTCTGTTTCACTCTGTTTGCCTCTGTTTAACCCTGTTTGCCTCTGTTTTTCTCTGTTTGCATCTGATTGCCTCTGGTTGCCTCTGTTTGCCTCTGTTTAATCCTGTTTGCCTCTGTTTAAGTCTGTTTGCATCTGTTTAAGTCTGTTTGCCTCTGTTTCACTCTGTTTGCCTCTGTTTCACTCTTTTTGCCTCTGTTCGCCTCTGTTTAAGTCTTTTTGCCTGTTTAAGTCTGTTTTTCTCTGTTTTTCTCTGTTTGCCTCTGTTTGCCTCTGTTTAACCCTGTTTGCCTCTGTTTAAGTCTGTTTGCATCTGTTTAAGTCTGTTTGCCTCTGTTTCACTCTGTTTGCCTCTGTTTCACTCTGCTTGCCTCTGTTTCACTCTTTTTGCCTCTGTTTGCCTCTGTTTCAGTCTGTTTGCCTCTGTTTAAGTCTGTTTGCCTCTGTTTCCCCCTGTTTGCCTCTGTTTCACTCTGTTTGCCTCTGTTTCACTCTGTTTGCCTCTGTTTCACTCTTTTTGCCTCTGTTTGCCTCTGTTTAAGTCTGTTTGCCTCTGTTTAATTCTGTTTGCCTCTGTTTCACTCTGTTTGCCTCTGTTTCACTCTGTTTGCCTCTGTTTCACTCTGTTTGCCTCTGTTTCACTTTTTTTTAACCACTGTTTCACTCTTTTTGTGTCTGTTTGCCTCTGTTTCAGTCTGTTTGCCTCTGTTTAAGTCTGTTTGCCTCTGTTTTCAGTGACTTTGCTTCTGTTTCAGTCTGTTTGCCTCTGTTCCAGTCTGTGTGCCTCTGTTTCATTCTGTTTGCCTCTGTTTCACTCCTTTTGCCTCTGTTTCACTCTTTTTGCCTTTTTTGTAACTCTGTTTAAACTCTGTTTAACTCTGTTTGAGTCTGTTTGCCTCTGTTTGCCTCTGTTTGCCTCTGTTTGCCTCTGTTTGCTTCTGTTTAACCCTGCTTGCCTCTGTTTGCCTCTGTTTGACTCTGTTTGCTTCTGTTTGCCTCTGTTTAAACCTGTTTGCCTCTGTTTAAGTCTGTTTGCCTCTCTTTAAGTCTGTTTGCCTCTGTTCAAGTCTGTTTGCCTCTGTTTAAGTCTGTTTGCCTCTGTTTCAGTCTGTTTGCCTCTGTTTAAGTCAGTTTGCCACTGTTTAAGTCTGTTTGCCTCTGTTTAAGTCTGTTTGCCTCAGTTTAAGTCTGTTTGCCACTGTTTAAGTCTGTTTGCCTCTATTTAAGTTTGTTTGCCTCTGTTTAAGTCCGTGTGCCTCTGTTTCACTCTGTTTGCCTCTGTTTCACTTTGTTTGCCTCTGTTTCACTCTGTTTGCATCTGTTTCACTCTGTTTGCCTCTGTTTCACTCTGTTTGCCTCTGTTTCACTCTGTTTGCCTCTGTTTCACGCTGTTCAAGTCTGGTTGCCGCTGTTTCAGTCTGTTTGCCTCTTTTTGACTCTGTTTGCCTCTGTTTCAGTCTGTTTGCCTGTGTTTCACTCTGTTTGCCTCTGTTTCACTCTGTTTGCCTCAGTTTCACTCTGTTTGCCTCTGTTTCACTCTGTGAAAGTCTGTTTGCTTCTGTTTGCCTTCGTTTGCCTCTGTTTGCCTCTGTTTAACACTGTTTAAACCTGTTTGCCTTTGTTTATCCCTGTTTGCCACTGTTTAACACTGTTTGACTCTGTTTAAGTCTGTTTGCCTCTGTTTAAGTCTGTTTGCTTCTGTTTAAGTCTGTTTGCTTCTGTTTAAGTCTGTTTGCTTCTGTTTAAGTCTGTTTGCCTCTGTTTACGTCTCTTGCCACTGTTTAAGTCTTTTTGCTTCTGTTTAAGTCTGTTTAAATCTGTTTACCTCTGTTTGCCTCTGTTTTCCTCTGTGTGCCTCTGTTTAACACTGTTTGCCTATGGTTAACACTGCTTAACCTCTGTTTAACTCTGCTTGCCTCTGTTTGCCTCTGTTTAACTATGTTTGCCTCTGTGTCACTCTGTTTCACTCTGTTTGCCTCTGTTTCACTCTGTTTGCCTCTGTTTGCCTCTGTTTGCCTCTGTTTGACTCTGCTTGCCTCTGTGTAACAATGTTTAATCCTGTTTGCCTCTGTTTAACACTGTTTGCCTCTGTTCTACACTGTTTGCCTCTGTTTAACACTGTTTGCCTCTGTTTAACACTGTTTAACCCTGTTTGCCTCTGTTTAACCCTCTTTGCCTCTGTTTAAACCTGTTTGCCTCTGTTTAAGTCTGTTTGCCTCTTTTTAAGTCTGTTTGCCTCTGTTTAAGTCGTTTTGCTTCTGTTTAACTCTGTTTGCCTCTGTTTAAGTCCTTTTGCCTCTGTTTAAGTCTGTTTTAAGTCTGTTTGCCACTGTTTAACTTTGCTTGCCTCTGTTTAACACTGTTTGCCTCTGTTTAACACTGTTTTACAACTGTTTGCCTCTGTTTAACCTGTTTGCCTCTGTTTAACAATGTTTGCCTCTGTTTGCCGTTCTTTAGCTCCATTTCACTCTGTTTAAATCTGATTGCCTCTCTTTCACTGTGTTTCACTCTGTTTGCCTCTGTTTGCCTCTGTTTGCCTCTGTTTCACTCTGTTTGCCTCTGTTTCACTCTGTTTGCCTCTGTTTAAGTCTGTTTAAATCTGTTTGCGTCTGTTTAAGTCTGTTTGCCTCTGTTTAAGTCTGTTTGCCTCTGTTTAAGTCTGTTTGCCTCTGTTTAAGTCTGTTTGCTTCTGTTTAAGTCTGCTTGCCTCTGTTTAAGTCTGTTGACACTGTTTAAGTCTTTTTGCATCTGTTTAAGTCTGTTTAAATCTGTGTGCCTCTGTTTGCCTCTGTTTGCCTCTGTGTGCCTCTGTGTGCCTCAGTTTGCCTCTGTTTTCCTCTGTTTGCCTCTGTTTAACACTGTTTGCCTCTGTTTAACACTGCTTAACCTCTGTTTATCTCTGCTTGCCTCTGTTTGCCTCTGTTTAACTCTGTTTGCCTCTGTGTCACTCTGTTTGCCTCTGTGTCACTCTGTTTGCCTCTCTGTCACTCTGTTTGCCTCTGTTTCATTCTGTTTGCCTCTGTTTTGCCTCTGTTTGACTCTGCTTGCCTCTATTTAACACTGTTTAACCCTGTTTGCCTCTGTTTAACCCTGTTTGCCTCTGTTTAAACCTGTTTGCTTCTGTTTAACTCTGTTTGCCTCTGTTTACTCAGCTTTACTCTGTTTAACACTGTCTGCCTCTGTTTAACACTGTTTGCCTCAATTTAACAGTGTTTGCCTCTGTTTAACACTGTTTACCTCTGTTTAACACTGTTTGCCTCTGTTTAACTCTGTTTGCCTCTTTTTCACTCTTTTTGCATCTGTTTCATTTTTTTGCCTCTGTTTCACTCTGTTTGCCTCTGTTTCACTCTGTTTGCCTCTTTTTCACTCTTTTTGCATCTGTTTCATTTTTTTTGCCTCTGTTTCACTCTGTTTGCCTCTGTTTCTCTCTGTTTGCCTCTGTTTCACTCTTTTTGCCACTGTTTCTCTCTGTTTGCCTCTGTTTAAGTCTGTTTGCCTCTTTTTAAGTTTATTTGCCTCTGTTTCACGCTGTTTGCCACTGTTTCACTCTGTTTGCCTCTGTTTCATTCTGCTTGCCTCTGCTTCAGTCTTTTTGCCTCTGTTTCACTCTGTTTGCCTCTGTTTAACCCTGTTTGCCTCTGTTTTTCTCTGTTTGCATCTGATTGCCTCTGTTTGCCTCTGTTTAACCCTGTTTGCCTCTGTTTAAGTCTGTTTGCATCTGTTTAAGTCTGTTTGCCTCTGTTTCACTCTGTTTGCATCTGTTTCACTCTTTTTGCCTCTGTTCCCCTCTGTTTAAGTCTGTTTGCCTCTGTTAAGGTCTTTTTGCCTGTTTAAGTCTGTTTTTCTCTGTTTGCATCTGTTTGCATCTGTTTGCCTCTGTTTGCCTCTGTTTAACCCTGTTTGCCTCTGTTTAAGTCTGTTTGCATCTGTTTAAGTCTGTTTGCCTCTGTTTCACTCTGTTTGCCTCTGTTTCACTCTGCTTGCCTCTGTTTCACTCTGTTTGCCTCTGTTTCACTTTTTTTGCCACTGTTTCACTCTTTTTGCATCTGTTTGCCTCTGTTTAAGTCTGTTTGCCTCTGTTTAATTCTGTTTGCCTCTGTTTCACTCTGTTTGCCTCTGTTTCACTCTGTTTGCCTCTGTTTCACTCTTTTTGCCACTGTTTCTCTCTTTTTGCCTCTGTTTGCCTCTGTTTAAGTCTGTTTGCCTCTGTTTAAGGTCTGTTTGCCTCTGTTTCACGCTGTTTGCCACTGTTTCACTCTGTTTGCCTCTGTTTCATTCTGCTTGCCTCTGTTTCAGTCTTTTTGCCTCTGTTTCACTCTGTTTGCCTCTGTTTAACCCTGTTTGCCTCTGTTTTTCTCTGTTTGCATCTGTTTGCCTCTGTTTGCCTCTGTTTAAACCTGTTTGCCTCTGTTTAAGTCTGTTTGCATCTGTTTAAGTCTGTTTGCCTCTGTTTAAGTCTGTTTGCCTCTGTTTCACGCTGTTTGCCTCTGTTTCACTCTGTTTGCCCTCTGTTTCATTCTGCTTGCCTCTGTTTCAGTCTTTTTGCCTCTGTTTCACTCTGTTTGCCTCTGTTTAACCCTGTTTGCCTCTTTTTTTCTCTGTTTGCATCTGTTTGCCTCTGTTTGCCTCTGTTTAACCCTGTTTGCCTCTGATTAAGTCTGCTTGCATCTGTTTCACTCTGTTTGCCCTCTGTTTCACTCTGTTTGCCTTTGTTTCACTCTTTTTGCCTCTGTTCGCCTCTGTTTAAGTCTGTTTGCCTCTGTTTAAGTCTTTTTGCCTGTTTAAGTCTGTTTGCCTCTGTTTGCGTCTGTTTGCCTCTGTTTGCCTCTGTTTAACACTGTTTAACACTGTTTGCCTCTGTTTAGCCCCGTTTATCCCTGTTTGCCTCTGTTTAACCCTGTATGCCTCTGTTTAACACTGTTTGCCTCTGTTTAACCCTGTTTGCCTCTGATTTCCTCTGTTTCACTCTGTTTGCCTCTGTTTCACTCTGTTTGCCTTTGTTTCACTCTGTTTGCCTCTGTTTCACTCTGTTTGCCTCTTTTTCACTCTTTTTGCATCTGTTTCATTTTTTTGCCTCTGTTTGCCTCTGTTTCACTCTGTTTGCCTCTGTTTCACTCTTTTTGCCACTGTTTCTCTCTTTTTGCCTCTGTTTAAGTCTGTTTGCCTCTTTTTAAGTCTGTTTGCCTCTGTTTCACGCTGTTTGCCACTGTTTCACTCTGTTTGCCTCTCTTTCATTCTGCTTGCCTCTGCTTCAGCTCTTTTTGCCTCTGTTTCACTCTGTTTGCCTCTGTTTAACCCTGTTTGCCTCTGTTTTTCTCTGTTTGCATCTGATGCCTCTGTTTGCCTCTGTTTGCCTCTGTTTAACCCTGTTTTGCCTCTGTTTAAGTCTGTTTGCATCTGTTTAAGTCTGTTTGCCTCTGTTTCACTCTGTTTGCCTCTGTTTCACTCTTTTTGCCTCTGTTCGCCTCTGTTTAAGTCTGTTTGCCTCTGTTTAAGTCTTTTTGCCTGTTTAAGTCTGTTTTTCTCTGTTTTTCTCTGTTTGCATCTGTTTGCCTCTGTTTGCCTCTGTTTAACCCTGTTTGCCTCTGTTTAAGTCTGTTTGCATCTGTTTAAGTCTGTTTGCCTCTGTTTCACTCTGTTTGCCTCTGTTTCACTCTGCTTGCCTCTGTTTCACTCTTTTTGCCTCTGTTTGCCTCTGTTTCAGTCTGTTTGCCTCTGTTTAAGTCTGTTTGCCTCTGTTTTCCCCTGTTTGCCTCTGTTTCACTCTGTTTGCCTCTGTTTCACTCTGTTTGCCTCTGTTTCACTCTTTTTTGCCTCTGTTTGCCTCTGTTTAAGTCTGTTTGCCTCTGTTTAATTCTGTTTGCCTCTGTTTCACTCTGTTTGCCTCTGTTTCACTCTGTTTGCCTCTGTTTCACTCTGTTTGCCTCTGTTTCACTTTTTTTTACCACTGTTTCACTCTTTTTGCGTCTGTTTGCCTCTGTTTCAGTCTGTTTGCCTCTGTTTAAGTCTGTTTGCCTCTGTTTCAGTGTGTTTGCCTCTGTTTCAGTCTGTTTGCCTCTGTTCCAGTCTGTGTGCCTCTGTTTCATTCTGTTTGCCTCTGTTTCACTCCTTTTGCCTCTGTTTCACTCTTTTTTGCCTTTTTTTTAACTCTGTTTAACTCTGTTTAACTCTGTTTGAGTCTGTTTGCCTCTGTTTGCCTCTGTTTGCCTCTGTTTGCTTCTGTTTAACCCTGCTTGCCTCTGTTTGCCTCTGTTTGACTCTGTTTGCTTCTGTTTGCCTCTGTTTAAACCTGTTTGCCTCTGTTTAAGTCTGTTTGCCTCTGTTTAAGTCTGTTTGCCTCTGTTCAAGTCTGTTTGCCTCTGTTTAAGTCTTTTTGCCTCTGTTTCAGTTCTGTTTGCCTCTGTTTAAGTCAGTTTGCCACTGTTTAAGTCTGTTTGCCTCTGTTTAAGTCTGTTTGCCTCAGTTTAAGTCTGTTTGCCACTGTTTAAGTCTGTTTTGCCTCTATTTAAGTTTGTTTGCCTCTGTTTAAGTCTGTGTGCCTCTGTTTCACTCTGTTTGCCTCTGTTTCACTTTGTTTGCCTCTGTTTCACTCTGTTTGCATCTGTTTCACTCTGTTTGCCTCTGTTTCACTCTGTTTGCCTCTGTTTCACTCTGTTTGCCTCTGTTTCACTCTGTTCAAGTCTGGTTGCCGCTGTTTCAGTCTGTTTGCCTCTTTTTGACTCTGTTTGCCTCTGTTTCAGTCTGTTTGCCTCTGTTTCACTCTGTTTTGCCTCTGTTTCACTCTGTTTGCCTCAGTTTCACTCTGTTTGCCTCTGTTTCACTCTGTGAAAGTCTGTTTGCTTCTGTTTGCCTTCGTTTGCCTCTGTTTGCCTCTGTTTAACACTGTTTAAAACCTGTTTGCCTTTGTTTAACCCTGTTTTGCCACTGTTTAACACTTTTTGACTCTGTTTAAGTCTGTTTGCCTCTGTTTAAGTCTGTTTGCCTCTGTTTAAGTCTGTTTGCTTCTGTTTAAGTCTGTTTGCTTCTGTTTAAGTCTGTTTGCCTCTGTTTACGTCTCTTGCCACTGTTTAAGTCTTTTTGCTTCTGTTTAAGTCTGTTTAAATCTGTTTACCTCTGTTTGCCTCTGTTTTCCTCTGTGTGCCTCTGTTTAAACACTGTTTGGCCTATGGTTAACACTGCTTAACCTCTGTTTAACTCTGCTTGCCTCTGTTTGCCTCAGTTTAACTATGTTTGCCTCTGTGTCACTCTGTTTCACTCTGTTTGCCTCTGTTTCACTCTGTTTGCCTCTGTTTGCCTCTGTTTGACTCTGCTTGCCTCTGTGTAACAATGTTTAATCCTGTTTGCCTCTGTTTAACACTGTTTGCCTCTGTTCTACACTGTTTGCCTCTGTTTAACACTGTTTGCCTCTGTTTAACACTGTTTACCTCAGTTGCCTTTGTTTAGCTCCATTCCACTCTGTCTAACTCTGATTGCCTCTGTTTAACACTGTTTAACCCTGTTTGCCTCTGTTTAACCCTCTTTGCCTCTGTTTAAACCTGTTTGCCTCTGTTTAAGTCTGTTTGCCTCTTTTTAAGTCTGTTTGCCTCTGTTTAAGTCGTTTTGCTTCTGTTTAACTCTGTTTGCCTCTGTTTAAGTCCTTTTGACTCTGTTTAAGTCTGTTTAAGTCAGTTTGCCACTGTTTAACTTTGCTTGCCTCTGTTTAACACTGTTTGCCTCTGTTTAACACTGTTTTACACTGTTTGCCTCTGTTTAACCTGTTTGCCTCTGTTTAACACTGTTTGCCTCTGTTTGCCGTTCTTTAGCTCCATTTCACTCTGTTTAAATCTGATTGCCTCTCTTTCACTGTGTTTCACTCTGTTTGCCTCTGTTTGCCTCTGTTTGCCTCTGTTTGCCTCTGTTTGCCTCTGTTTCACTCTGTTTGCCTCTGTTTAAGTCTGTTTAAATCTGTTTGCGTCTCTTTGCCTCTGTTTAATTCTCTTTGCCTCTGTTTAAATCTGTTTGCATCTGTTTAAGTCTGTTTGCCTCTGTTTAAGTCTGTTTGCCTCTGTTAAGTCTGTTTGCCTCTGTTTAAGTCTGTTTGCTTCTGTTTAAGTCTGTTTGCCTCTGTTTAAGTCTGTTGACACTGTTTAAGTCTTTTTGCCTCTGTTTAAGTCTGTTTAAATCTGTGTACCTCTGTTTGCCTCTGTTTGCCTCTGTGTGCCTCTGTGTGCCTCAGTTTGCCTCTGTTTTCCTCTGTTTGCCTCTGTTTAACACTGTTTGCCTCTGTTTAACACTGCTTAACCTCTGTTTATCTCTGCTTGCCTCTGTTTGCCTCTGTTTAACTCTGTTTGCCTCTGTGTCACTCTGTTTGCCTCTGTGTCACTCTCTGTTTGCCTCTCTGTCACTCTGTTTGCCTCTGTTTCACTCTGTTTGCCTCTGTTTGCCTCTGTTTGACTCTGCTTGCCTCTGTTTAACACTGTTTAACCCTGTTTGCCTCTGTTTAACACTGTTTAAACCCTGTTTGCCTCTGTTTAACCCTGTTTGCCTCTGTTTAAACCTGTTTGCTTCTGTTTAACTCTGTTTGCCTCTGTTTAACTCTGCTTTACTCTGTTTAACACTGTCTGCCTCTGTTTAACACTGTTTGCCTCAATTTAACAGTGTTTGCCTCTGTTTAACACTGTTTACCTCTGTTTAACACTGTTTGCCTCTGTTTAACTCTGTTTTGCCTCTTTTTCACTCTTTTTGCATCTGTTTCATTTTTTTTGCCTCTGTTTCACTCTGTTTGCCTCTGTTTTCACTCTGTTTGCCTCTTTTTCACTCTTTTTGCATCTGTTTCATTTTTTTTTGCCTCTGTTTCACTCTGTTTGCCTCTGTTTCACTCTGTTTGCCTCTGTTTCACTCTTTTTGCCACTGTTTCTCTCTGTTTGCCTCTTTTTAAGTCTGTTTGCCTCTGTTTCACTCTGTTTGCCTCTGTTTCATTCTGCTTGCCTCTGCTTCAGTCTTTTTGCCTCTGTTTCACTCTGTTTGCCTCTGTTTAACCCTGTTTGCCTCTGTTTTTCTCTGTTTGCATCTGATTGCCTCTGTTTGCCTCTGTTTAACCCTGTTTGCCTCTGTTTAAGTCTGTTTGCATCTGTTTAAGTCTGTTTGCCTCTGTTTCACTCTGTTTGCATCTGTTTCACTCTTTTTGCCTCTGTTCCCCCTCTGTTTAAGTCTGTTTGCCTCTGTTTAAGTCTTTTTGCCTGTTTAAGTCTGTTTTTCTCTGTTTGCATCTGTTTGGCATCTGTTTGCCTCTGTTTGCCTCTGTTTAACCCTGTTTGCCTCTGTTTTAGTCTGTTTGCATCTGTTTAAGTCTGTTTGCCTCTGTTTCACTCTGTTTGCCTCTGTTTCACTCTGCTTGCCTCTGTTTCACTCTGTTTGCCTCTGTTTCACTTTTTTTGCCACTGTTTCACTCTTTTTGCCTCTGTTTGCCTCTGTTTCAGTCTGTTTGCCTCTGTTTAAGTCTGTTTGCCTCTGTTTCCCTCTGTTTGCCTCTGTTTCACTCTGTTTGCCTCTGTTTCACTCTTTTTGCCTCTGTTTGCCTCTGTTAAGTCTGTTTGCCTCTGTTTAATTCTGTTTTGCCTCTGTTTCACTCTGTTTGCCTCTGTTTCACTCTGTTTGCCTCTGTTTCACTCTTTTTGCCACTGTTTTCTCTCTTTTTGCCTCTGTTTGCCTCTGTTTAAGTCTGTTTGCCTCTGTTAAGTCTGTTTGCCTCTGTTTCACGCTGTTTGCCACTGTTTCACTCTGTTTGCCTCTGTTTCATTCTGCTTGCCTCTGTTTCAGTCTTTTTGCCTCTGTTTCACTCTGTTTGCCTCTGTTTAACCCTGTTTGCCTCTGTTTTTCTCTGTTTGCATCTGTTTGCCTCTGTTTGCCTCTGTTTAACCCTGTTTGCCTCTGTTTAAGTCTGTTTGCATCTGTTTAAGTCTGTTTGCCTCTGTTTAAGTCTGTTTGCCTCTGTTTCACGCTGTTTGCCACTGTTTCACTCTGTTTGCCTCTGTTTCATTCTGCTTGCCTCTGTTTCAGTCTTTTTGCCTCTGTTTCACTCTGTTTGCCTCGGTTTAAACCCTGTTTGCCTCTTTTTTTCTCTGTTTGCATCTGTTTGCCTCTGTTTGCCTCTGTTTGCCTCTGTTTAACCCTGTTTGCCTCTGATTAAGTCTGCTTGCATCTGTTTCACTCTGTTTGCCTCTGTTTCACTCTGTTTGCCTCTGTTTTACTCTTTTTGCCTCTGTTCGCCTCTGTTTAAGTCTGCTTGCCTCTGTTTAAGTCTCTTTGCCTGTTTAAGTCTGTTTGCCTCTGTTTGCCTCTGTTTGCCTCTGTTTGCCTCTGTTTAACACTGTTTAACACTGTTTGCCTCTGTTTAGCCCTGTTTATCCCCTGTTTGCCTCTGTTTAACCCTGTATGCCTCTGTTTAACACTGTTTGCCTCTGTTTAACCCTGTTTGCCTCTGATTTCCTCTGTTTTCACTCTGCTTGCCTCTGTTTGCCTCTGTTTGCCTCTATTTGCCTCTGTTTCACTCTGTTTGCCTCTGTTTCACTCTGTTTGCCTCTGTTTCACTCTGTTTGCCTCTTTTTCACTCTTTTTTGCATCTGTTTCATTTTTTTTGCCTCTGTTTCACTCTGTTTGCCTCTGTTTCACTCTGTTTGCCTCTGTTTCACTCTTTTTGCCACTGTTTCTCTCTTTTTGCCTCTGTTTAAGTCTGTTTGCCTCTTTTTAAGTCTGTTTGCCTCTGTTTCACGCTGTTTGCCACTGTTTCACTCTGTTTGCCTCTGTTTCATTCTGCTTGCCTCTGCTTCAGTCTTTTTGCCTCTGTTTCACTCTGTTTGCCTCTGTTTAACCCTGTTTGCCTCTGTTTTTCTCTGTTTGCATCTGATTGCCTCTGTTTGCCTCTGTTTGCCTCTGTTTAACCCTGTTTGCCTCTGTTTAAGTCTGTTTGCATCTGTTTAAGTCTGTTTGCCTCTGTTTCACTCTGTTTGCCTCTGTTTCACTCTTTTTGCCTCTGTTCGTTTCTGTTTAAGTCTGTTTGCCTCTGTTTAAGTCTTTTTTGCCTGTTTAAGTCTGTTTTTCTCTGTTTGCATCTGTTTGCATCTGTTTGCCTCTGTTTGCCTCTGTTTAACCCTGTTTGCCTCTGTTTAAGTCTGTTTGCATCTGTTTAAGTCTGTTTGCCTCTGTTTCACTCTGTTTGCCTCTGTTTCACTCTGCTTGCCTCTGTTTCACTCTTTTTGCCTCTGTTTGCCTCTGTTTCAGTCTGTTTGCCTCTGTTTAAGTCTGTTTGCCTCTGTTTCCCCTGTTTGCCTCTGTTTCACTCTGTTTGTCTCTGTTTCACTCTGTTTGCCTCTGTTTCACTCTTTTTGCCTCTGTTTGCCTCTGTTTAAGTCTGTTTGCCTCTGTTTAATTCTGTTTGCCCTCTGTTTCACTCTGTTTGCCTCTGTTTCACTCTGTTTGCCTCTGTTTCACTCTGTTTGCCTCTGTTTGCCTCTGTTTCAGTCTGTTTGCCTCTGTTTAAGTCTGTTTGCCTCTGTTTCAGTGTGTTTGCCTCTGTTTCACTCTGTTTGCCTCTGTTTCACTCCTTTTGCCTCTGTTTCACTCTTTTTGCCTTTTTTTTTAACTCTGTTTAACTCTGTTTAACTCTGTTTGAGTCTGTTTGCCTCTGTTTGCCTCTGTTTGCCTCTGTTTGCCTCTGTTTGCTTCTGTTTAACCCTGCTTGCCTCTGTTTGCCTCTGTTTGACTCTGTTTGCTTCTGTTTGCCTCTGTTTAAACCTGTTTGCCTCTGTTTAAGTCTGTTTGCCTCTGTTTAAGTCAGTTTGCCACTGTTTAAGTCTGTTTGCCTCTGTTTAAGTCTGTTTGCCTCAGTTTAAGTCTGTTTGCCACTGTTTTAGTCTGTTTTGCCTCTATTTAAGTTTGTTTGCCTCTGTTTAAGTCTGTGTGCCTCTGTTTCACTCTGTTTGCCTCTGTTTCACTTTGTTTGCCTCTGTTTCACTCTGTTTGCATCTGTTTCACTCTGTTTGCCTCTGTTTCACTCTGTTTGCCTCTGTTTCACTCTGTTTGCCTCTGTTTCACTCTGTTCAAGTCTGGTTGCCGCTGTTTCAGTCTGTTTGCCTCTTTTTGACTCTGTTTGCCTCTGTTTCAGTCTGTTTGCCTCTGTTTCACTCTGTTTGCCTCTGTTTCACTCTGTTTGCCTCAGTTTCACTCTGTTTGCCTCTGTTTCACTCTGTGAAAGTCTGTTTGCTTCTGTTTGCCTTCGTTTGCCTCTGTTTGCCTCTGTTTAACACTGTTTAAACCTGTTTGCCTTTGTTTAACCCCTGTTTGCCACTGTTTAACACTTTTTGACTCTGTTTAAGTCTGTTTGCCTCTGTTTAAGTCTGTTTGCCTCTGTTTAAGTCTGTTTGCTTCTGTTTAAGTCTGTTTGCTTCTGTTTAAGTCTGTTTTGCCTCTGTTTACGTCTCTTGCCACTGTTTAAGTCTTTTTGCTTCTGTTTAAGTCTGTTTAAATCTGTTTACCTCTGTTTGCCTCTGTTTTCCTCTGTGTGCCTCTGTTTAACACTGTTTGCCTATGGTTAACACTGCTTAACCTCTGTTGAACTCTGCTTGCCTCTGTTTGCCTCTGTTTAACTATGTTTGCCTCTGTGTCACCTCTGTTTGCCTCTGTTTGCCTCTGTTTGACTCTGCTTGCCTCTGTGTAACAATGTTTAATCCTGTTTGCCTCTGTTTAACACTGTTTGCCTCTGTTCTACACTGTTTGCCTCTGTTTAACACTGTTTGCCTCTGTTTAACACTGTTTAACCCTGTTTGCCTCTGTTTAACCCTCTTTGCCTCTGTTTAAAACCTGTTTGCCTCTGTTTAAGTCTGTTTGCCTCTTTTTAAGTCTGTTTGCCTCTGTTTAAGTCGTTTTGCTTCTGTTTAACTCTGTTTGCCTCTGTTTAAGTCCTTTTGACTCTGTTTAAGTCTGTTTAAGTCAGTTTGCCACTGTTTAACTTTGCTTGCCTCTGTTTAACACTGTTTGCCTCTGTTTAACACTGTTTTACACTGTTTGCCTCTGTTTAACCTGTTTGCCTCTGTTTAACACTGTTTGCCTCTGTTTGCCGTTCTTTAGCTCCATTTCACTCTGTTTAAATCTGATTGCCTCTCTTTCACTGTGTTTCACTCTGTTTGCCTCTGTTTGCCTCTGTTTGCCTCTGTTTGCCTCTGTTTGCCTCTGTTCACTCTGTTTGCCTCTGTTTAAGTCTGTTTAAATCTGTTTGCGTCTCTTTGCCTCTGTTTAATTCTCTTTGCCTCTGTTTAAATCTGTTTGCCTCTGTTTAAGTCTGTTTGCCTCTGTTTAAGTCTGTTTGCCTCTGTTTAAGTCTGTTTGCTTCTGTTTAAGTCTGTTTGCCTCTGTTTAAGTCTGTTGACACTGTTTAAGTCTTTTTGCCTCTGTTTAAGTCTGTTTAAATCTGTGTACCTCTGTTTGCCTCTGTTTGCCTCTGTGTGCCTCTGTGTGCCTCAGTTTGCCTCTGTTTTCCTCTGTTTGCCTCTGTTTAACACTGTTTGCCTCTGTTTAACACTGCTTAACCTCTGTTTATCTCTGCTTGCCTCTGTTTGCCTCTGTTTAACTCTGTTTGCCTCTGTGTCACTCTGTTTGCCTCTGTGTCACTCTGTTTGCCTCTCTGTCACTCTGTTTGCCTCTGTTTCACTCA
>JANJGN010004172.1:0-35898 GCA_026770705.1 Isurus oxyrinchus
TGCTTGTCCGTTCACCGCTGAGTGTGTTTGTTCCGCTTCCTCCACGCAGACCCGTTGGGTGTCTCAGGAATGGGCCAAGCGAGCTGCTCTGCCATCGCACGTCGTCACGATGCTGGACAACTTCCCGAACAACCTGCACCCGATGTCACAGCTGAGCGCAGCAGTCACGGCACTCAACAGCGAGAGCAGCTTCGCTCGCGCCTACTCCGAGGGAGTCAGCAAGACGAAATACTGGGAGGTACTCGCCGCAGCGTTTTCTCCTGGCAAAGCTCTCGGGGGGCGGGAAATGCTTTTACCCGCTCGTCTGTCTCAAGTGCTCGCCCTGTAACCGTCTGTCCGACGGTGTTGACGTGTTGCCTCACCAGCAAAAAAAGTAAAGTCCTTGCCTTCCTTCAGCCTCGCCGCCTTTCCCCCCCACCCACCCCGCCCCACTCCCTGGTTTTTAATAAGGCCTGTGTCTCAGGGCCCTTGCTCCGGTGAGTAACGCAGTGTCCGACTGGACCTGGGACGTCCTTTTCAAAGAGAGCTCTCCGCAGACGCGCGCAAATTCTGCTGCTCACTGCCCTGGCCGATCCCAGCTTGCAGTCGCTGATCGCAACCCTCACCTCCCACGTCCAACACTCCCCTCCCCTCCCCTCCCTTCCCCTCCCAAAAAAAAATAAAGGCAAAATACTGCGGATGCTGGAAATCTGAAACACGAAATGCTGGGAAAGCTCAGCAGGTCTGACAGCATCTGTGGGGAGAGAGAGAGAGAGAGAGACAGACAAGAGTTAACGTTTCGAGTCCCTGTGACCCCCCCCTCTTCAGAAAAGTCCGAAAAGCCCGTGTCTGTTAGGGAGGAACGTGGCCAAGGAGGCCTGTTCCCCCGGGCCGTCTCGTCTGGCCCCGTGGCAGCAGCCAGACCGGGTCTGCCCTGGACAGGTTTGTCCGCTGCCTGCCTTTTTTACGGCCCTCAGAACAAAGGCTTAATACGCCTGCAGCGAAAGCAGAGTCGCCCAGACCTGTGCGCAGGTTGGGATCTTTGCTGCCCCTCCCCCACCCCATGCTGCGATTGGTCAGCGGGGTACAGACTGGGGGAGTGGGAGGGGGGGGGGCACCTAACGGGTTTACGGTGCTGTCGAACACAGGAGCTGAAGCAGCCTTGGGAAAGCTGCGGGAGGTGAGCTACAGCAGGCGGATTGAATCACCCAGAGCCCTCGAGTTCAGAGCCCACCAATACAAACCCAGCTGGCTGGTCATTGTCCTTTGTTTTGAGGAAAGGAAGCCGATCTAGGTCCAATACGTCACTCCAGACTCTCAGCAGGCTGCCCTCTGAAGTGAACCTGAGCAAGCCACCCAGCGATATCAAACCCACCACTGCTTTCCGAGGGCGGCCAGCGATGCCCCTCCCCTCCCCTCGCCTCGCCTGGCCTCCCCTCGCCTGGCCTCCCCTCGCCTGGCCTCCCCTCGCCTGGCCTCCCCTCGCCTGGCCTCCCCTCGCCTGGCCTCCCCTCGCCTGGCCTCCCCTCGCCTGGCCTCGCCTCGCCTGGCCTCCCCTCGCCTGGCCTCCCCTCGCCTGGCCTCCCCTCGCCTGGCCTCCCCTCGCCTGGCCTCCCCTCGCCTGGCCTCCCCTCCCCTCGCCTGGCCTCGCCTCCCCTCGCCTGGCCCTCGCCTCCCCTCGCCTGGCCTCGCCTCCCCTCGCCTGGCCTTGCCTCCCCTCGCCTGGCCTCGCCTCCCCTCGCCTGGCCTCGCCTCCCCTCGCCTGGCCTCGCCTCCCCTCGCCTGGCCTCGCCTCCCCTCGCCTGGCCTCGCCTGGCCTCGCCTCCCCTCGCCTGGCCTCGCCTCCCCTCGCCTGGCCTCGCCTCCCCTCGCCTGGCCTCGCCTCCCCTCGCCTGGCCTCGCCTCCCCTCGCCTGGCCTCGCCTCCCCTCGCCTGGCCTCGCCTCCCCTCGCCTGGCCTCGCCTCCCCTCGCCTGGCCTCGCCTCCCCTCGCCTGGCCTCGCCTCCCCTCGCCTGGCCTCGCCTCCCCTCGCCTCCCCTCGCCTGGCCTCGCCTCCCCTCGCCTGGCCTCGCCTGGCCTCGCCTCCCCTCGCCTGGCCTCGCCTCCCCTCGCCTGGCCTCGCCTCCCCTCGCCTGGCCTCGCCTCCCCTCGCCTGGCCTCGCCTCCCCTCGCCTGGCCTCGCCTCCCCTCACCTGGCCTCGCCTGGCCTCGCCTCCCCTCGCCTGGCCTCGCCTCCCCTCGCCTGGCCTCGCCTCCCCTCGCCTGGCCTCGCCTCCCCTGGCCTGGCCTGGCCTGGCCTGGCCTGGCCTGGCCTGGCCTCCCCTCGCCTGGCCTCCCCTCGCCTGGCCTCCCCTCGCCTGGCCTCCCCTCGCCTGGCCTCCCCTCGCCTGGCCTCCCCTCGCCTGGCCTCCCCAAGGCTCCTCTCGATTTTAAACCTGAGCACCAGCACCACAGTTCCCTTGGTGCTAACAACCGCAGCTTGCATTTACATAGCGCCATCAATGTGACGAAATGCTCCAGGGCGCTTACAGGAGCGTTGTGAAAGAAAGTTTTAACTTTTGAGCCTCGTTGGGGGTGATGCAAGTGACCAAGGCCTTGGTCCAACAGGTGGGTTTTAAGCAGTGTCCTACACGAGGAGAGAGAGCGGGAATTGCAGAGCTTGGGACCCAGGCAGCTGAAAGCACACTGACCACTGATGGAGTGATTTAAAAATTCCGGATGCTCGAGAGCAGAATTGGAGGAGTGCAGATATTTTGGAGGATTATAGGTGCTGGAGGAGGTTACGCAGATAGGGTGGGTTGTAGGGGGCTGGAGGAGGTTACAGAGATATGGATGGTTGTAGGGGCTGGAGGAGGTTACAGAGATATGGATGGTTGTAGGGGCTGGAGGAGGTTACAGAGATAGGGAGGGGTGTAGGGGCTGGAGGAGGTTACAGAGATAGAGAGGGGTGTAGGGGCTGGAGGAGGTTACAGAGATAGGGAGCGGTGTAGGGACTGGAGGAGGTTACAGAGATAGGGAGGGGTGTAGGGCTGGAGGAGGTTACTGAGATAGGGAGGGGTGTAGGGCTGGAGGAGGTTACAGAGATAGGGAGGGGTTTAGGGGCGGGAGGAGGTTACAGAGATAGGGAGCGGTGTAGGGACTGGAGGAGGTTACAGAGATAGGGAGGGGTGTAGGGCTGGAGGAGGTTACAGAGATAGGGAGGGGTGTAGGGGCTGGAGGAGGTTACAGAGATAGGGAGGGTTCGGGGGGGCTGGAGGAGGTTACAGAGATAGGGAGGGGTGCAGGGCTGGAGGTGGTTACAGAGATAGGGAGGGGTGTAGGGGCTGGAGGAGGTTACAGAGATAGGGAGGGTTGTAGTGACTGGAGGAGGTTACAGAGATAGGGAGGGGTGTAGGGGCTGGAGGGGGTTACAGCGATAGGGATGGTTGTAGGGGCTGGAGGAGGTTACAGAGATAGGGAGGGGTGTAGGTGCTGGAGGAGGTTACAGAGATAGGGTTGTAGGGGGCTGGAGGAGGTGACAGAGATAGGGAGGGGTGTAGGGGCTGGAGGTGGTTACAGAGGTAGGGAGGGTTGTAGGGACTGGAGGTGGTTACAGATAGGGAGGGGTGTAGGGGCTGGAGGAGGTTACAGAGATAGGGAGGGGTGTAAGGGACTGGAGGAGGTGACAGAGATAGGGAGGGGTGTAGGGGCTGGA
The DNA here is from genome assembly GCA_026770705.1 of Isurus oxyrinchus. Taxonomy (NCBI): domain Eukaryota; kingdom Metazoa; phylum Chordata; class Chondrichthyes; order Lamniformes; family Lamnidae; genus Isurus; species Isurus oxyrinchus. The sequence goes on from JANJGN010004172.1 coordinate 3,674, forward strand.
GGAGGTGAAAGAGATAGGGAGGGGTGTAGGGGCTGGAGGAGGTTACAGAGATAGGGAGGGGTGTAGGGGGCTGGAGGAGGTTACGGAGATAGGGAAGGTTGTAGGGGCTGGAGGAGGTTACAGAGATAGGGAGGGGTGTAGCGGCTGGAGGAGGTTACAGAGATCGGGAGTGGTGTAGGGACTGGAGGAGGTTACAGAGATCGGGAGTGGTGTAGGGGCTGGAGGAGGTTACAGAGATAGGGAGGGTTGTAGGGGCTGGAGGAGAATACAGAAATAGGGAGGGTTGTAGGGGCTGGAGGAGGTTACAGAGATAGGGAGGGGTGTAGGGGGCTGGAGGAGGTTACAGAGATTGTGAGGTGTGTAGGGGCTGGAGGAGGTTACAGAGATAGGGAGGGTTGTATGGACTGGAGGAGGTTACAGAGATAGGGAGGGTTGTAAGGGCTAGAGGAGCTTACAGGGATAGGGAGGTTGTAGGGGCTGGAGGAGGTTACAGAGATAGGGAGGGTTGTACGGGCTAGAGGAGCTTACAGGGATAGGGAGGGTTTTAGGGGCTGGAGGAGGTTACAGAGATAGGGAGGGTTGTAGGGGCTGGAGGAGGTTACAGAGATAGGGTTGTAGGGGGCTGGAGGAGGTGACAGAGATAGGGAGGGGTGTAGGGGCTGGAGGTGGTTACAGAGGTAGGGAGGGTTGTAGGGGCTGGAGGAGAATACAGAAATAGGGAGGGTTGTAGGGGCTGGAGGAGGTTACAGAGATAGGGAGGGGTGTAGGGGGCTGGAGGAGGTTACAGAGATCGTGAGGTGTGTAGGGGCTGGAGGAGGTTACAGAGATAGGGAGGGTTGTATGGACTGGAGGAGGTTACAGAGATAGGGAGGGTTGTAAGGGCTAGAGGAGCTTACAGGGATAGGGAGGGTTGTAGGGGCTGAAGGAGGTTACAGAGATAGGGAGAGTTGTACGGGCTAGAGGAGCTTACAGGGATAGGGAGGGTTGTAGGGGCTGGAGGAGGTTACAGAGATAGGGAGGGTTGTAGGGGCTGGAGGAGGTTACAGAGATAGGGTTGTAGGGGGCTGGAGGAGGTGACAGAGATAGGGAGGGGTGTAGGGGCTGGAGGTGGTTACAGAGGTAGGGAGGGTTGTAGGGACTGGAGGAGGTTACAGATAGGGAGGGGTGTAGGGGCTGGAGGAGGTTAGAGATGGGGAGGGTTGAAGGGGCTGGAGGAGGTACAGAGTTAGGGAGGGGTGTAGGGGTTGGAGGAGGTTACAGAGATAGGGAGGGTCATAGAGGCTGGAGGAGGTTACAGAGATAGGGAGGGGTGTAGGGGCTGGAGGAGGTGACTGAGATAGGGAGGGGTGTAGGGGCTGGAGGAGGTTACAGAGATAGGGAGGGGTATAGGGGCTGGAGGAGGTGACAGAGATAGGGAGGGGTGTAGGGGGCTGGAGGAGGTTACGGAGATAGGGAGGATTGTAGGTTTGGAGGAGGTTACAGTGGTAGTGAGGGGTGTAGGGACTGGAGAAGGTTGCAGAGATAGGGAGGGTTGTAGGGACTGGAGGTTACAGAGATAGAGAGGGTTGTAGGGGTTGGAGGAGGTTACAGAGATTGGGAGGGTTGTAGGGGGCTGGAGGAGGTTACAGAGATAGGGAGGGTTGTAGGGGCTGGAGGGGGTTACAGAGATAGGGAGGGTTGTAGGGACTGGAGGGGGTTACAGAGATAGGGAGGGTAATAGGGGCTGGAGGGGGTTACAGAGATAGGGAGGGTTGTAGGGACTGGAGGGGGTTACAGAGATAGGGAGGGTTGTAGGGACTGGAGGGGGTTACAGAGATGGGGAGGGTAATCGGAGCTGGAGGGGGTTACAGAGATAGGGAGGGGTGTAGGGGGCTGGAGGAGGTTACGGAGATAGGGAAGGTTGTAGGGCTGGAGGAGGTGACAGAGATAGGGAGGGGTGTAGGGGACAGGAGGAGGTTACAGAGATAGGGAGGGGTGTAGGGGCTGGAGGAGGTTACAGAGATCGGGAGTGGTGTAGGGGCTGGAGGAGGTTACAGAGATAGGGAGGGTTGTAGGGGCTGGAGGAGAATACAGAAATAGGGAGGGTTGTAGGGGCTGGAGGAGGTTACAGAGATAGGGAGGGGTGTAGGGGGCTGGAGGAGGTTACAGAGATCGGGAGTGGTGTAGGGACTGGAGGAGGTTACAGAGATAGGGAGGGTGTAGGGGGCTGGAGGAGGTTACAGAGATCGGGAGTGGTGTAGGGACTGGAGGAGGTTACAGAGATCGGGAGTGGTGTAGGGGCTGGAGGAGGTTACAGAGATGGGGAGGGTTGTAGGGGCTGGAGGAGAATACAGAAATAGGGAGGGTTGTAGGGGCTGGAGGAGGTTACAGAGATCGTGAGGTGTGTAGGGGCTGGAGGAGGTTACAGAGATAGGGAGGGTTGTATGGACTGGAGGAGGTTACAGAGATAGGGAGGGTTGTAAGGGCTAGAGGAGCTTACAGGGATAGGGAGGGTTGTAGGGGCTGGAGGAGGTTACAGAGATAGGGAGGGTTGTAGGGGCTGGAGGAGGTTACAAAGATAGGGTTGTAGAGGGCTGGAGGAGGTGACAGAGATAGGGAGGGGTGTAGGGGCTGGAGGTGGTTACAGAGGTAGGGAGGGTTGTAGGGACTGGAGGAGGTTACAGATAGGGAGGGGTGTAGGGGCTGGAGGAGGTTACAGAGATAGGGAGGGGTGTAGGGGCTGGAGGAGGTTACAGAGATGGGGAGGGTTGTAGGGGCTGGAGGAGGTACAGAATTAGGGAGGGGTGTAGGGGCTGGAGGAGGTTACAGAGATAGGGAGGGTCATAGAGGCTGGAGGAGGTTACAGAGATAGGGAGGGGTGTAGGGGCTGGAGGAGGTGACAGAGTTAGGGAGGGGTGTAGGGGCTGGAGGAGGTGACTGAGATAGGGAGGGGTGTAGGGGCTGGAGGAGGTTACAGAGATAGGGAGGGGTATAGGGGCTGGAGGAGGTGACAGAGATAGGGAGGGGTGTAGGGGGCTGGAGGAGGTTACGGAGATAGGGAGGATTGTAGGTTTGGAGGAGGTTACAGTGGTAGTGAGGGGTGTAGGGACTGGAGAAGGTTGCAGAGATAGGGAGGGTTGTAGGACTGGAGGTTACAGAGATAGAGGGTTGTAGGGGTTGGAGGAGGTTACAGAGATTGGGAGGGTTGTAGGGGCTGGAGGGGGTTACAGAGATAGGGAGGGTTGTAGGGACTGGAGGGGGTTACAGAGATAGGGAGGGTAATAGGGACTGGAGGGGGTTACAGAGATCGGGAGGGTTGTAGGGACTGGAGGGGGTTACAGAGATAGGGAGGGTTGTAGGGACTGGAGGGGGTTACAGAGATGGGGAGGGTAATAGGAGCTGGAGGGGGTTACAGAGATAGTGAGGGGTGTAGGGGACTGGAGGAGGTTACAGAGATAGGGAGGGTTGTAGGGGCTGGAGGAGGTTACAGAGATAGGGAGGGGTGTCGGGGCTGGAGGAGGTTACAGAGATAGGGAGGGGTGTAGGGGCTGGAGGAGGTTACAGAGATAGGGGTGTAGGGGCTGGAGGAGGTTACAGAGATCGGGAGGGGTGTAGGGGCTGGAGGAGGTTACAGAGATTGGGAGGGGTGTAGGGACTGGCGGGGGTTACAGAGATAGGGAACGGTGTAGGGACTGGAGGGGGTTACAGAGATCGGGAGGGTACGAGGAGGCCTCAGAGAGATTTGAAAAGTGGGGTGTTTTAAGTTAATTTAGTTTGAAGCCCTGCCTGGGCTGTTGTGTTGTCTGGCCAGCTGGCGAGGGTAAATCCTCAGCCCTTTAGCTCCCCTGCTTGCTGTTCTGATCGACCCAGAGGCTGAGCCAGGTCACGTGTTGCCCTGCACACATGTTAGGGCGGTGTTTCTGGGAACAGACTTGCTGGAATGCCTTGCAGAATGTAGCACCGCTATTAATAAGCACTGACCTGTCGTGCATTCTGCGTTAAAAGCCGCAGTCGTGACGGCCCAGGACTCACGTTGGGCACCGAGCCTTGGTCGTGCACGTGTAGTGTGCACCGGCGTGACTCTGCAAGCAGATTTCCCCTGTGCTGCAGGTGGCCAGGTGTCTTGTCCAGGAAGAAGCTAACATATCCGCCTGTGTGAGAGAACCTGGAAAAGTTGCCAGACAATTCAGAGTACGTTTCAGACGGGCAAGCATCATCCTGATATGTCACAGGGCCTTAGCTTCCCCATGTAACTGAACCCTTTCCACCTGCGCTCTAGGTACACAGACAGTGGTGCCCTTAGCTGATTGTGCTGAGGGACCCAGTGAGGAACCATTCCGTTGTCATGCTTGCCTTCCGGTCACCACACTAACCCCTGTCTGTGTGCACCGGGCTTCCTGAGGACGTGGGCCTCCTACCCTGGGCTAAGAATTGACCCGCGGTCCACCGAGCGCTGCCGTCGGCTGACGCTCCGGAGCGCCGCACCAGGGGAGTGCCGCGTTGTCAGCGGCTCCGTCCCCTTTGGGCCGAGGTGCCGTCTGCCCGCCTCCGTGGCTCGGGCGAGCGGCCTCCTGCCCGTGGCGTGAGGAGGTAGCTGGGAGATGTTTCTCGCCTGGCGCACGCTGTTGAATACGGGTCACCTGTGTCGTCTTTCCCTTTAAAGAAAGCCTCCTTTGCTGTTTGTGGGATCCTGCTGTGCGCCACATGGTTGGCCTCACCTCCCCTTCCTGAGCTTAAGTGGTGATTGCGCTTGGAAGTAATTCATCGTCTGTGGGGATGTGAAAGGTGATATATAAATGTGATAATTCTTTCCCCAAAACCCCAGGACTTCATATGGTCAGACAGGACTCTAACTTGGTGAACAGAGGGCTAACTCTCTCTCTCTCTCTTTCTCTCACTCACTCCTGTAGTTTATCTACGAGGATTCGATGGATCTGATCGCTAAACTACCCTGCGTGGCGTCAAAGATCTACCGGAACCTGTACAGGGAAGGCAGCAGTATCGGAGCCATCGATCCCAACCTCGACTGGTCCCACAACTTCACCAACATGCTGGGTTACACACAAGCAGAGTTCACAGATTTGATGAGACTGTACCTCACCATTCACAGGTCAGCGTCTCATCCCACTCGCTCCCTGTCCCTGCCGCAGCTTGGCTTAGCTCCCTCTGACAGTCTTGGAGAGGTTTTGTTCGTTTCGGTGTTTGCTTTTAGGTAGATTTGCTTCGGATTTTACGAGCACAGGGCCATTCAGCCCCTCTGCTCCGTACTGGTGTTTCTGCTCCATGCCAGCCTCCTCACCCCATCACCATATCCTTCTATTCCTTTCTCCCTCATCTGTTTATCCAGCTTCTCCTCCCTTCAATACATCAACGCTATTCTCCTTGACCACTCCCCGCGGGAGCGAGTCCCGCCTTCTCCCCCGCGGGCGCGAGTCCCGCCTTCTCCCCCCCGCGGGAGCGAGTCCCGCCTTCTCCCCCGCGGGAGCGAGTCCCGCCTTCTCCCCCGCGGGAGCGAGTCCCACCTTCTCCCCCGCGGGAGCGAGTCCCGCCTTCTCCCCCCGCGCGGAGCGAGTCCCGCGTTCTCCCCCCGCGGGAGCGAGTCCCGCCTTCTCCCCCCGCGGGAGCGGGTCCCGCCTTCTCCCCCCGCGGGAGCGGGTCCCGCCTTCTCCCCCCGCGGGAGCGAGTCCCGCCTTCTCCCCTCGCGGGAGCGGGTCCCGCCGTCTCCCCCCGCGGGAGCGGGTCCCGCCTTCTCCCCCCGCGGGAGCGAGTCCCGCCTTCTCCCCCGCGGGAGCGAGTCCCGCCTTCTCCCCCGCGGGAGCGGGTCCCGCCTTCTCCCCCGCGGGAGCGGGTCCCGCCGTCTCCCCCCGCGGGAGCGGGTCCCGCCTTCTCCCCCCGCGGGAGCGGGTCCCGCCTTCTCCCCCCGCGGGAGCGAGTCCCGCCTTCTCCCCCCGCGGGAGCGGGTCCCGCCGTCTCCCCCCGCGGGAGCGGGTCCCGCCTTCTCCCCCCGCGGGAGCGAGTCCCGCCTTCTCCCCCGCGGGAGCGAGTCCCGCCTTCTCCCCCGCGGGAGCGAGTCCCGCCTTCTCCCCCGCGGGAGCGAGTCCCGCCTTCTCCCCCGCGGGAGCGAGTCCCGCCTTCTCCCCCCGTGGGAGCGGGTCCCGCCTTCTCCCCCCGCGGGAGCGAGTCCCGCCTTCTCCCCCCGCGGGAGCGAGTCCCGCCTTCTCCCCCCCGCGGGAGCGGGTCCCGCCTTCTCCCCCCGCGGGAGCGAGTCCCGCCTTCTCCCCCGCGGGAGCGAGTCCCGCCTTCTCCCCCGTGGGAGCGAGTCCCGCCTTCTCCCCCGCGGGAGCGAGTCCCACCTTCTCCCCCGCGGGAGCGAGTCCTGCCTTCTCCCCGCGGGAGCGAGTCCCGCCTTCTCCCCCGCGGGAGCGAGTCCCGCCTTCTCCCCCCGCGGGAGCGAGTCCCGCCTTCTCCCCCCCGCGGGAGCGAGTCCCGCCTTCTCGCCCGCGGGAGCGAGTCCCGCATTCTCCCCCCGCGGGAGCGAGTCCCGCATTCTCCCCCGCGGGAGCGGGTCCCGCCTTCTCCCCCCGCGGGAGCGAGTCCCGCCTTCTCGCCCGCGGGAGCGGGTCCCGCCTTCTCCCCCCCGCGGGAGCGAGTCCCGCCTTCTCCCCCCGCGGGAGCGGGTCCCGCCTTCTCCCCCCGCGGGAGCGAGTCCCGCCTTCTCGCCCGCGGGAGCGGGTCCCGCCTTCTCGCCCGCGGGAGCGGGTCCCGCCTTCTCGCCCGCGGGAGCGAGTCCCGCCTTCTCCCCCCGCGGGAGCGAGTCCCACCTTCTCCCCCCGCGGGAGCGGGTCCCGCCTTCTCGCCCGCGGGAAGCGGGTCCCGCCGTCTCCCCCCGCGGGAGCGGGTCCCGCCTTCTCCCCCCGCGGGAGCGGGTCCCGCCGTCTCCCCCCGCGGGAGCGAGTCCCGCCTTCTCCCCCCGCGGGAGCGAGTCCCGCCTTCTCGCCCGCGGGAGCGGGTCCCGCCTTCTCGCCCGCGGGAGCGAGTCCCGCCTTCTCCCCCCCGCGGAGCGAGTCCCGCCTTCTCCCCCCGCGGGAGCGGGTCCCGCCGTCTCCCCCGCGGGAGCGAGTCCCGCCTTCTCCCCCCGCGGGAGCGGGTCCCGCCTTCTCCCCCGCGGGAGCGAGTCCCGCCTTCTCCCCCCGCGGGAGCGGGTCCCGCCGTCTCCCCCGCGGGCGCGAGTCCCGCCTTCTCCCCCCCGCGGGCGCGAGTCCCGCCTTCTCCCCCGCGGGAGCGGGTCCCGCCTTCTCCCCCGCGGGAGCGAGTCCCGCCTTCTCCCCCGCGGGCGCGGGTCCCGCCTTCTCCCCCGCGGGCGCGGGTCCCGCCTTCTCGCCCGCGGGAGCGGGTCCCGCCTTCTCGCCCGCGGGGAGCGGGTCCCGCCTTCTCCCCCCGCGGGAGCGGGTCCCGCATTCTCCCCCGCGGGAGCGGGTCCCGCCTTCTCCCCCCGCGGGCGCGGGTCCCGCCTTCTCGCCCGCGGGAGCGGGTCCCGCCTTCTCGCCCGCGGGAGCGGGTCCCGCCTTCTCGCCCGCGGGAGCGGGTCCCGCCTTCTCGCCCGCGGGAGCGGGTCCCGCCTTCTCGCCCGCGGGAGCGGGTCCCGCCTTCTCGCCCGCGGGAGCGGGTCCCGCCTTCTCGCCCGCGGGAGCGGGGTCCCGCCTTCTCGCCCGCGGGAGCGGGTCCCACCTTCTCCCCCCTTCCCCGCGGGAGCCAGTCCCACCTTCTCCCCCCCTCCCCGCGGGAGCGGGTCCCGCCTTCTCCCCCCTTCCCCGCGGGAGCGGGTCCCGCCTTCTCCCCCCCTCCCCGCGGGAGCGGGTCCCGCCTTCTCCCCCCTTCCCCGCGGGAGCGTTCCCGCCTTCTCCCCCCTTCCCCGCGGGAGCGGGTCCCGCCTTCTCCCCCCTTCCCCGCGGGAGCGGGTCCCGCCTTCTCCCGCCCTCCCCGCGGGAGCGGGTCCCGCCTTCTCCCCCCCTCCCCGCGGGAGCGGGTCCCGCCTTCTCGCCCGCTCCCCGCGGGAGCGAGTCCCGCCTTCACCCCCGCGGGAGTGGGTCACACGTTCTCCCCCGCCGGTGTGGAGGGGGTGGGGGGTCCCGTGTTCTCCCCGCGGGAGGAGGGGGGTCCCGCGTTGTCAAGGGGCTGGGGGTGGTGGGAGGGTGGTCCTGGCCTCTGCATGGGGTGGGGTGGTGGGAGTGTGCTGGCTGGGGATGGTCGAGGGGCTGGGGGTGGTGGGTGGGTGGTCCTGGCCTCCGGGGTGGGGGGGAGGTGGTGGGAGTGTGCTGGCTGGGGGTGGTCGAGGGGCTGGGGTTGCTGGACGGGTAGTCCTGGCCTCGGGAGTTGGGGGGGGCGGGGGGGGGGAGGGGGCGTGAGGGTGCTGGCTGGGGGTGGTGGGAGGGTGGTCCTGGCCTCCAGCAGGGTGGCGGGGGGGGGGAGGGTGCTGGCTGGGGGTGGTTGGGGGGGCTGGACGTGGTCTTGGCCTCCGGGTGGGGGGGGTGCTGGCTGGGGGTGGTCAAGGGGGCTGGAGGCGGTCCTGGCCTGAGGTCACTCAGGACTCGGCTGTTTGCCGCCGTGAACCGGTCGGGTCAGGTTTATTTTAGAATCGGACTGTGATCTGTTTAACTTGCCGTCTCATAGTGACGCACCCTTTCCTTTCCCTCAGTGACCATGAGGGTGGTAATGTCAGTGCTCACACCAGCCACCTGGTGGGCAGCGCTCTCTCTGACCCCTATCTGTGCTTCGGAGCGGCGATGAACGGACTGGCCGGACCCCTTCATGGGCTCGCCAATCAGGTAGGGAGCCTTAAAACCAGGGCTGCCGTTGTCCTTGTGCCTGACTGTGAGCTGGGTTTTTGTTGAAGGGGGCCCTATGGAATTTTTAAAGCTAAAATTGGTGTTGATGTATGTGAATCTCACATACGATGGTAATGGACTCAGAATGAACCTGGTTGTTCACTCTTCAAGCTCCCTTACTGCATCATGTGCACTCGCACGATCGATCTTGACCTTGTTTTGCCATGTAAACATCAGGATACATCAGAGGACTCTCTTTATCAACGTCGAGGCTGTAAAGTGTTCACTAAGTTGCCTGAAAGAGATCACATGCAAAATAGCACAAAGGAAGGTGGCTGTGGTTGTTGGAGGTCACTCATCTCAGCTCCAGGACATCACTGCAGGAGTTCCTCAGGGTAGTGTCCTCAGCCCAACCACCTTCAGCTACTTCATCAATGACCTTCCTTCCATCATAAGGTCAGAAGTGGGGATGTTCACTGATGATTGCACAATGTTCAGCACCATTCGCGATTCCTCAGATACTGAAGCAGTCCATGTCCAAATGCAGCAAGACATGGACAATACCCAGGCTCGGGGCTGACAAGTGGCAAGTAACATTCGTGCCACACAAGCGTCAGGCAATAACCATCACCCCATGATGTTCAATGGCATTACCATCACTGAATCCCCCACTATCAACATCCTGGGGGTTAGCATTGACTAGAAACTGAACTGGGACCAGCCTTATAAATACTGTGGCTACAAGAGCAGGTCAGAGGCTGGGAATCCTGCGGAGAGTCACTCACCTCCTGACCCCCCCCCAAAGCCTGTCCACCATCTACAAGGCACAAGTCAGGAGTGTGATGGAATATTCCCCACTTGCCTAGATAGGTCCGACACTGAATACAGCACTGAAGAAGCTTACTGTCCAGGACAAAGCAGCCCATTTGATTGGCACCACAAACATTCACTCCATCCACCACCAACGCACAGGGGCAGCAGTGTGTGTACCATCTACAAGATGCACTACAGCAACTCGCCAAGGCTCTTTTGACAACACTTTCCAAACCCACCACCTCTACCATCTAGAAGGACGAGGGCAGCAGATACACGGGGAACACCACCACCTGCAAGTTCCCCTCCCGAGCCACTCACCATCCCGACTTGGGAATATATCGGCCGTTCCTTCACTGTCGCTGAGTCAAAATCCTGGAACTCCCTCCCTAACAGCGCCGTGGGTGTACCTACACCACACGGACAAAATCCTGGAACACCCTCCCTAACAGCGCTGTTGTGGGTGTACCTACACCACACAGACAAAATCCTGGAACTCCCTCCCTAACAGCGCCGTGGCTGTACCTACACCACACAGACAAAATCCTGGAACTCCCTAACAGCGCCGTGGGTGTACCTACACCACACGGACAAAATCCTGGAACTCCCACCCTAACAGCGCCGTGGGTGTACCTACACCGCACGGACAAAATCCTGGAACTTCCTCCCTAACAGCACCGTGGGTGTTCCTACACCACATGGACAAAATCCTGGAACTCCCTCCCTAACAGCGCCGTGGGTGTACCTACACCACACGGGGACAAAATCCTGGAACACCCTCCCTAACAGCGCCGTGGGTGTACCTACACCACGCGGACAAAATCCTGGAACTCCCTCCCTAACAGCGCCGTGGTTGTACCTACACCACACGGGGACTGCAGCGGTTCAAGAAGGTGGCTCACCCCCCCACCTTCTCAAGGGGCAATTAGGGATGGGCAGTAAATGCTGGTCCAGCCAGAGACACCCACAGCCCATGGATGAATTAAAAAAATGTTGCTACCTGTTCTGTCATAGCAAATGGGGATGGGGGATCGTTAATTGCCTGAGATGTGCAGTTAGCCCGTATAAGCACTGGGGGAGCATTATTGGTGAACCCTGACCCCACCCCAAGCCTGGGCATTGTCAAGAACCAGAGGGTGGGGGGTGGGGGGGAGATGAGGAGAATTATTGTTTATAAACACAGCGAGTTGTGGTGATCTGGAAGGCGCTGCCTGAAAGGGCGGTGGAAGCAGATCCAGTAGGAACTTTCCAAAGGGAGGGGGTGGGGAATCGGATAAATACGCGAACGGGAAAAATTTGCAGGGATATTTGGAGGGGGGAGGTGGGGGCTAATTGGACAGATATTTCAAAGAGCCAGCACAGGGACGATGGGCAGAATGGTCTCCTCCTGAGCTGTGAGATTCTGTGGAAAGGGCGATTGTGAAGCTCTCTGAACAATCCTGGAATCGGTGGGGTTAGGCATGAAGAGCCCCCATCTCAGTCTGCCGTGTCCGTCCCTGTCAGATTGGCCTTAGTCTGTTTAAGGGAGCTGTGCTTTCGTTGACTCGTGGCTTCTCGATCTCTCCGACAGCCAACAGCACCTGATAATGCTGGGGAAGCGCTGTGGAGCGCTGTGTGCAGCTTTGCTCTCTGCATTTAAGAAAGGAGTCGGTACAGTGAAGAATCACTGAATTGCTTCTCTCTGCCGAGGGCCAACATACACGTGGACACAGAGAGACAGACAGGCAAGCGGGTGCGCCCATGGGGAGGCAGTCAACCTCGTAACACAGAGCCAGAATACTGCAGCTACTGGAAATCAGAAAGAAAGGGCTGGAAATACTCAGCAGGTCAGGCAAAAAAAACGTGGAAATGTTCCGATTCGAGGGGGGACTTGGCTACGTATACTCACGTGAGGAACACAAAACAAGCAAAGAACGCAAGTACAGCAAGCAATTCGGAAGGTAAATGACACGGTGACCTTTATTACAAAGGGATTGCAGTACAAACATGAAGAAGTACAAAGATAAAATAAATACTGGTACAGAAGGTAAAGTCGCACGGGATCAGAGGTGAACTGGCAAGATGCATACAGAATTGGCTTGGTCATAGAAGACAGAGGGTAGCAGTGGAAAGGTGCTTTTCTGAATGGAGAGCTGTAACTAGTGGAGTTCCACAGGGATCAGTGCTGGGACCTTTGCTGTTTGTAGTATACATAAATGATTTGGAGGAAAATGTAACTGGGCTAATTAGTAAGTTTGCAGACGACACTAAGGTTGGAGGAGTTGCAGATAGTGAAGAGGATTGTCAAAGGATACAACGGGATATAGATCGGTTGGAGACTTGGGCAGAGAAATGGCAGATGGAGTTTAATCCGGACAAATGTGAGGTAATGCATTTGGGAAGGTCGAATACAGGCAGGAATTATACAGTAAATGGCAGAACCCTTAAGTGCATCGACGGGCAGAGGGATCTGGGTGTGCAGGTCCACAGGTCACTGAAAGTGACAACGCAGGTGGATACGATAGGAAGGCATATGGCATGCTTGCCTTCATTGACAGGGTTATTGAGTATAAAAGCTGGGAAGTCATGCTGCAGCTGTATAGAACCTTGGTTAGGCCACACTTGGAATATTGCGTGCAATTCTGGTCACCACATTACCAGAAGGATATGGAGGCGTTGGCGAGGGTGCAGAGGAGGTTTACCAGGATGCTGCCTGGTTTAGAGGTTATTACCAATGAGGAGAGGTTGGAGAAACTCGGATTGCTCTCACTACAGAGACGGAGATTGAGGGGCGACTTGATAGAAGTTTACCAAGTTATGAGTGGCATGGACAGAGTAGATAGTCAGAAGCTTTTTCCCAGGGTGGAAGAGTCAATTACTAGGGGACATAGATTTAAGGTGAGAGGAGAAAACTATAGAGGAGATGTGCGGGGCAAGTTTTTTACGCAGAGGGTAGTGAGTGTCTGGAATTTGCTGCCAGAGGAGGTGGTGGAAGCAGCTATGATAGTGGTGTTTAAGAGGCAGCTTGACAAATACATGAATAGGATGGGAATAGAGGGATATGGACCCCGGAAGTGCAAAACGTTTCAGTTGACGGGCAATATGATTGGCGCAGGCTTGGCGGGCCGAAGGGCCTGTTCCTGTGCTGTACTTTTCTTTGTTCTTGGTTCTAAGCCTTACTACAATTGTACAGGGTATTGGTAGTTTTGGTCTCCGCATTGAAGGAAGGATAGACTCGCATTGGAGACGCTGCAGCGAGGGGTCACTAGATGGGTCCCTGGGATGAGGTGGGTTGGGGGTGGGGTGTCCGATGATGAGGGGCTGAGTAAACTGGGCCGATATTCTCTGGAGTTTGGAAGAACGAGAGGCGATCCCATCGAAACCTACAAGATCCTGAAGGGTTTGACCGGGTGGACGCTGAGAGATTGTTCCCGCTGGTCAGTGGGAATCTAAAACACGGAGTGGGGGTGGGGGGCACAGTCTCAGGATAAGGGGCCAGTTGTTTAGGACTGAACTGAGGAGAAATGTCTTCACTCAAAGGGTTGTGAATCTTCAGAATTCTCTACCCCAGAGGGTTGTGGAAGCACTATCGTTGAAGACATTTAAGGCTGGGGGTCTCAGGGAGAGAGAGGGGGAGGGGGCAGGTAAATGGAGTCGAGGGTATTGAAGGGCTGAGGAAGCCCAAGGGGCTGTGTGGCCTTCCCTTGCTCCTGTTTCTTCACGTTGTGTTTTATTTTGCGAGCTCACACGCCGATGTTTCTGGGGGTGGAGGTTTGAGGCAGGCTTTTCCACGCTGGTGGTCATGTCCATGCTCTGCTTCTTGCCCTTTCAGGAGGTGCTAGCCTGGCTAACCAACCTGCAGGCCGAGCTGGGCGGTGAGGTGTCCGATGAGAAGCTGCGAGACTTCATTTGGAACACGCTGAATTCTGGCCGGGTGAGTCAGGCTGGCCTCTGTATAAACCAGGGCGCTTGGAGGTAGCCGCTCCCTCTCCTGTCTGGGTGGTTTCCGATATTTACACTCCCTGTCTCCGCTGGGATTACACGTCAGTTGAGAGTGTGGGAGCTGGGAGGGCCCAGCAACCCCAACACTTGAGAAACCAGAGGGACGAATGACTTGCGTTTATATAGCGCCTTTCACCACCTCTGGTGTCCCAAAGCGCTTCACGGGAAATGATGCTGTTTGTTTTTGAAGACGTGGACGCAGTTCCGAGGCAGGAAAAGTGTCAGACAGGGTTCACGCACAGCAAGCTCCCACAGGGCCGTGTGAGAATGACCTGATAATCCTCTGATGGCGCAGTGTCCCCTCGGCACTGACCCTCTGATGGTGTGGCACTCCCTCGGCACTGATCGTCCAATGATGGAGGATCCCCTTGGCACTGACTCGCCGGCGTGGCGCTGACCCTCCGACAGTGCGGCACTCCCTCAGTACTGACCCTCCGACAGTGCGGCGCTCCCTCAGCGCTGACCCTCCGACAGTGCGGCGCTCCCTCAGCACTGACCCTCCGACAGTGCGGCGCTCCCTCAGCACTGACCCTCCGACAATGCGGCACTCCCTCAGCGCTGACCCTCCGACAGTGCGACGCTCCCTCAGCACTGACCCTCCCACAGTGCGGCACACCCTCAGCACTGACCCTCCGACAGTGCGGCGCTCCCTCCGCACTGACCCTCCAACAATGCGGCGCTCCCTCATCACTGACCCTCCCTCAGTGCGGCGCTCCCTCAGCACTGACCCTCCCTCAGTGCGGCTCTCCCTCAGCACTGACCCTCGGACAGTGCGGCGCTCCCTCAGCACTGACCCTCGGACAGTGCGGCGCTCCCTCAGCACTGACCCTCCGACAGTGCGGCGCTCCCTCAGCACTGACCCTCCGACAATGCGGCGCTCCCTCGGTGCTGACCCTCCGACAGTGCGGCGCTCCCTCAGCACTGACCCTCCCTCAGTGCAGCGCTCCCTCAGCACTGACCCTCCCTAAGTGCGGCGCTCCCTCAGCACTGACCCTCCCTCAGTGCGGCGCTCCCTCAGCACTGACCCTCCAACATTGCAGCTCTCCCTCAGTGCTGACCCTCCCACAGTGCGGCGCTCCCTCAGCATTGACCCTCCGACAGTGCGGCGCTCCCTCAGCACTGACCCTCCCTCAGTGCGGCACTCCCTCAGCACTGACCCTCCCACAGTGCGGTGCTCCCTCAGCACTGACCCTCCGACAGTGCGGCCCTCCCTCAGCGCTGACCCTCCGACAGTGCGACACTCCCTCAGCACTGACCCTCCCACAGTGCGGCGCTTCCTCAGCACTGACCCTCCGACAGTGCGGCCCTCCCTCAGCGCTGACCCTCCGACAGTGCGACACTCCCTCAGCACTGACCCTCCGACAGTGCGGCGCTCCCTCAGCGCTGACCCTCCGACAGTGCGGCTCTCCCTCAGCGCTGACCCTCCGACAGTGCGGCGCTCCCTCAGCGCTGACCCTCCGACAGTGCGGCGCTCCCTCAGCACTGACCCTCCGACAATGCAGCGCTCCTTCGGCACTGACTCTCCGACAGTGCGGCGCACCCTGGGCAGTGACCCTCCCTCAGTGCAGCGCTCCGTCAACACTGACCCTCCGACAGTGCGGCGCTCCCTCAGCACTGACCCTCCGACAGTGCGGCGCTCCCTCAGCACTGACCCTCCGACAGTGCGGCGCTCCCTCAGCACTGACCCTCCGACAGTGCGGCGCTCCCTCAGCACTGACCCTCCGACAGTGCGGCGCTCCCTCAGCACTGACCCTCCAACAGTGCGGCAATCCCTCAGCACTGACCCTCCGACAGTGCGGCTCTCCCTCAGCACTGACCCTCCGACAGTGCGGCTCTCCCTCAGCACTGACTCTCCCACGGCGCGGTGCTCCCTCAGCACTGACCTTCCCACAGTGCGGCGCTCCCTCAGCACTGACCCTCCGACAGTGCGGTGCTCCCTCAGCGCTGACCCTCCGACAGTGCGGCTCTCCCTCAGCACTGACCCTCCGACAGTGCGGCGCTCCCTCAGCACTGACCCTCCGACAGTGCGGCTCTCCCTCCGCACTGACCCTCCGACAATGCGGCGCTCCCTCAGCACTGACCCTCCCTCAGTGCGGCGCTCCCTCAGCACTGACCCTCCCTCAGTGCGGCTCTCCCTCAGCACTGACCCTCGGACAGTGCGGCGCTCCCTCAGCACTGACCCTCCGACAGTGTGGCGCTCCCTCAGCACTGACCCTCCGACAATGCGGCGCTCCCTCGGTGCTGACCCTCCGACAGTGCGGCGCTCCCTCAGCACTGACCCTCCCACAGTGCGGCGCTCCCTCAGCACTGACCCTCCCTCAGTGCGGCGCTCCCTCAGCACTGACCCTCCCTCAGTGCGGCTCTCCCTCAGCACTGACCCTCGGACAGTGCGGCGCTCCCTCAGCACTGACCCTCGGACAGTGCGGCGCTCCCTCAGCACTGACCCTCGGACAGTGCGGCGCTCCCTCAGCACTGACCCTCGGACAGTGCGGCGCTCCCTCAGCACTGACCCTCGGACAGTGCGGCGCTCCCTCAGCACTGACCCTCCGACAGTGCGGCGCTCCCTCAGCACTGACCCTCCGACAATGCGGCGCTCCCTCGGTGCTGACCCTCCGACAATGCGGCGCTGCCTCGGCGCTGACCCTCCGACAGTGCGGCACTCCCTCAGCACTGACCCTCCCTCAGTGTGGCGCTCCCTCAGCGCTGACGCTCCCACAGTGCGGCGCTCCCTCAGCACTGACCCTCCGACAGTGCGGTGCTCCCTCAGCACTGACCCTCCCTCAGTGCAGCGCTCCCTCAGCACTGACCCTCCGACAGTGCGGCGCTCCCTCAGCACTGACCCTCCAACATTGCAGCTCTCCCTCAGTGCTGACCCTCCCACAGTGCGGCGCTCCCTCAGCATTGACCCTCCGACAGTGCGGCGCTCCCTCAGCACTGACCCTCCCTCAGTGCGGCGCTCCCTCAGCACTGACCCTCCGACATTGCGGCACTCCCTCAGCACTGACCCTCCGACAGTGCGGCTCACCCTCAGCACTGACCCTCCGACAGTGCGGCGCTCCCTCAGCGCTGACCCTCCCTCAGTGCGGCTCTCCCTCGGCGCTGACCCTCCCTCGGCGCTGACCCTCCCTCAGTGCGGCTCTCCCTCGGCGCTGACCCTCCCTCAGTGCGGCTCTTCCTCGGCGCTGACCCTCCCACAGTGCGGCACTCCCTCAGCACTGACCCTCCGACAGTGCGGCACTCCCTCAGCACTGACCCTCCGACAGTGCGGCGCTCCCTCAGCACTGACCCTCCGACAGTGCGGCACTCCCTCAGCACTGACCCTCCCACAGTGCGGCACTCCCTCAGCACTGACCCTCCGACAGTGCGGCACTCCCTCAGCACTGACCCTCCCACAGTGCGGTGCTCCCTCAGCACTGACCCTCCGACAGTGCGGCCCTCCCTCAGCCCTGACCCTCCGACAGTGCGACACTCCCTCAGCACTGACCCTCCCTCAGTGCAGCACTTCCTCAGCACTGACCCTCCGACAGTGCGGCCCTCCCTCAGCGCTGACCCTCCGACAGTGCGACACTCCCTCAGCACTGACCCTCCGACAGTGCGGCGCTCCCTCAGCACTGACCCTCTCTCCCCCACCCAGACAGTGTCAGCCTACATTTTGAGCTGAAATGTCGAGTAGGCTTGGAATCGATGACCTTCTGACTGAAGAGGTGAGATTGAGACCCACTAAGACAGGGCTGACCTCAGGAACTAAAACCCCGATGATGTGGTGGGGAGGGGAGGCGGGGTTAGACACTGACAGATAATACAGGTGGGTTAGCGCTGTGAAGCTGCTGTTCCCAGGCCATACGCACAGTCAACAATCCCACAGCTAACTCTATCCAGGAGGACTGAGGCCTCCTCAGTGAGTATTGTTCCAGGGTTCACGGCTCCCCATTCAGACATCTGCACCAAGCATTTCTCTTGAGAAACTTGACGGGAGATGAGAGACGGCCTTCGTTTATGTCCCAACCCTCACCCACAGCCCCTCGAGTTGGTGTCTTACAGCAGGGGGTTTCCAGCGGAGTGACTGGGTTCCCCTGGGTGTGAGTGTGGGTAATGAATTTCCAGGATAGTGACTGGGTTCCCCTGGGTGTGAGTGTGGGTAATGAATTTCCAGGATAGTGACTGGGTTCCCCTGGGTGTGAGTGTGGGTAATGAATTTCCAGGATAGTGACTGGGTTACCCCTGGGTGTGTGTGTGGGTAATGAATTTCCAGGATAGTGACTGGGTTCCCCTGGGTGTGAGTGTGGGTAATGAATTTCCAGGGGAGTGACTGGGTTCCCCTGGGTGTGAGTGTGGGTAATGAATTTCCAGGATAGTGACTGGGTTCCCCTGGGTGTGAGTGTGGGTAATGAATTTCCAGGATAGTGACTGGGTTACCCCTGGGTGTGTGTGTGGGTAATGAATTTCCAGGATAGTGACTGGGTTCCCCTGGGCGTGAGTGTGGGTAATGAATTTCCAGGATAGTGACTGGGTTCCCCCTGGGTGTGAGTGTGGGTAATGAATTTCCAGGATAGTGACTGGGTTCCCCTGGGTGTGAGTGTGGGTAATGAATTTCCAGGATAGTGACTGGGTTCCCCCTGGGTGTGAGTGTGGGTAATGAATTTCCAGGATGGTGACTGGGTTACCCTTGGGTGTGTGTGTGGGTAATGAATTTCCAGGATCGTGACTGGGTTCCCCTGGGTGTGAGTGTGGGTAATGAATTTCCAGGATCGTGACTGGGTTCCCCTGGGTGTGAGTGTGGGTAATGAATTTCCAGGATAGTGACTGGGTTCCCCTGGGTGTGAGTGTGGGTAATGAATTTCCAGGATAGTGACTGGGTTCCCCTGGGTGTGAGTGTGGGTAATGAATTTCCAGGGGAGTGACTGGGTTCCCCTGGGTGTGAGTGTGGGTAATGAATTTCCAGGATAGTGACTGGGTTCCCCTGGGTGTGTGTGTGGGTAATGAATTTCCAGGATAGTGACTGGGTTCCCCTGGGTGTGAGTGTGGGTAATGAATTTCCAGGATAGTGACTGGGTTCCCCTGGGTGTGAGTGTGGGTAATGAATTTCCAGGGGAGTGACTGGGTTCCCCTGGGTGTGAGTGTGGGTAATGAATTTCCAGGATAGTGACTGGGTTCCCCTGGGTGTGAGTGTGGGTAATGAATTTCCAGGATAGTGACTGGGTTCCCCTGGGTGTGAGTGTGGGTAATGAATTTCCAGGGGAGTGACTGGGTTCCCCTGGGTGTGAGTGTGGGGAATGAATTTCCAGGATAGTGACTGGGTTCCCCTGGGTGTGAGTGTGGGTAATGAATTTCCAGGATAGTGACTGGGTTCCCCTGGGTGTGAGTGTGGGTAATGAATTTCCAGGGGAGTGACTCGGTTCCCCTGGGTGTGAGTGTGGGTAATGAATTTCCAGGATAGTGACTGGGTTCCCCTGGGTGTGAGTGTGGGTAATGAATTTCCCGGATAGTGACTGGGTTCCCCTGGGTGTGAGTGTGGGTAATGAATTTCCAAGATAGTGACTGGGTTCCCCGGGGTGTGAGTGTGGGTAATGAATTTCCAGGATAGTGACTGGGTTCCCCTGGGTGTGAGTGTGGGTAATGAATTTCCAGGATAGTGACTGGGTTCCCCTGGGTGTGAGTGTGGGTAATGAATTTCCAAAATAGTGACTGGGTTCCCCTGGGTGTGAGCGTGGGTGATGAATTTCCAGGATAGTGACTGGGTTCCCTCTGGGTGTGAGTGTGGGTAATGAATTTCCAGGATAGTGACTGGGTTTCCCCTGGGTGTGAGTGTGGGTAATGAATTTCCAGGATAGTGACTGGGTTCCCCTGGGTGTGAGTGTGGGTAATGAATTTCCAGGATAGTGACTGGGTTCCCCTGGGTGTGAGTGTGGGTAATGAATTTCCAGGATAGTGACTGGGTTCCCCTGGGTGTGAGTGTGGGTAATGAATTTCCAGGATAGTGACTGGGTTCCCCTGGGTGTGAGTGTGGGTAATGAATTTCCAGGATAGTGACTGGGTTCCCCTGGGTTTGAGTGTGGGTAATGAATTTCCAGGATAGTGACTGGGTTCCCCTGGGTGTGAGTGTGGGTAATGAATTTCCAGGATAGTGACTGGGTTCCCCTGGGTGTGAGTGTGGGTAATGAATTTCCAGGATAGTGACTGGGTTCCCCCTGGGTGTGAGTGTGGGTAATGAATTTCCAGGATAGTGACTGGGTTCCCCTGGGTGTGAGTGTGGGTAATGAATTTCCAGGATAGTGACTGGGTTCCCCTGGGTGTGAGTGTGGGTAATGAATTTCCAGGATAGTGACTGGGTTCCCCTGGGTGTGACTGTGGGTAATGAATTTCCAGGGGAGTGACTGGGTTCCCCTGGGTGTGAGTGTGGGTAATGAATTTCCAGGATAGTGACTGGGTTCCCCTGGGTGTGAGTGTGGGTAATGAATTTCCAGGATAGTGACTGGGTTCCTCCTGGGTGTGAGTGTGGGTAATGAATTTCCAGGATAGTGACTGGGTTCCCCTGGGTGTGAGTGTGGGTAATGAATTTCCAGGATAGTGACTGGGTTCCCCTGGGTGTGAGTGTGGGTAATGAATTTCCAGGATAATGACTGGGTTCTCCCTGGGTGAGAGTGTGGGTAATGAATTTCCAGGATAGTGACTGGGTTCCCCTGGGTGTGAGTGTGGGTAATGAATTTCCAGGGGAGTGACTGGGTTCCCCTGGGTGTGAGTGTGGGTAATGAATTTCCAGGATAGTGACTGGGTTCCCCTGGGTGTGAGTGTGGGTAATGAATTTCCAGGATCGTGACTGGGTTCCCCTGGATGTGAGTGTGGGTAATGAATTTCCAGGGGAGTGACTGGGTTCCCCTGGGTGTGTGTGGGTAATGAATTTCCAGGATAGTGACTGGGTTCCCCTGGGTGTGAGTGTGGGCAATGAATTTCCAGGATAGTGACTGGGTTCCCCTGGGTGTGAGTGTGGGTAATGAATTTCCAGGATAGTGACTGGGTTCCCCTGGGTGTGAGTGTGGGTAATGAATTTCCAGGATAGTGACTGGGTTCCCCTGGGTGTGAGTGTGGGTAATGAATTTCCAGGATAGTGACTGGGTTCCCCTGGGTGTGAGTGTGGGTAATGAATTTCCAGGATAGTGACTGGGTTCCCCTGGGTGTGAGTGTGGGTAATGAATTTCCAGGATAGTGACTGGGTTCCCCTGGGTGTGAGTGTGGGTAATGAATTTCCAGGGGAGTGACTGGGTTCCCCTGGGTGTGAGTGTGGGTAATGAATTTCCAGGATAGTGACTGGGTTCCCCCTGGGTGTGAGTGTGGGTAATGAATTTCCAGGATAGTGACTGGGTTCCCCTGGGTGTGAGTGTGGGTAATGAATTTCCAGGATAGTGACTGGGTTCCCCTGGGTGTGAGTGTGGGTAATGAATTTCCAGGATAGTGACTGGGTTCCCCTGGGTGTGACTGTGGGTAATGAATTTCCAGGGGAGTGACTGGGTTCCCCTGGGTGTGAGTGTGGGTAATGAATTTCCAGGATAGTGACTGGGTTCCCCTGGGTGTGAGTGTGGGTAATGAATTTCCAGGATAGTGACTGGGTTCCTCCTGGGTGTGAGTGTGGGTAATGAATTTCCAGGATAGTGACTGGGTTCCCCTGGGTGTGAGTGTGGGTAATGAATTTCCAGGATAGTGACTGGGTTCCCCTGGGTGTGAGTGTGGGTAATGAATTTCCAGGATAATGACTGGGTTCTCCCTGGGTGAGAGTGTGGGTAATGAATTTCCAGGATAGTGACTGGGTTCCCCTGGGTGTGAGTGTGGGTAATGAATTTCCAGGGGAGTGACTGGGTTCCCCTGGGTGTGAGTGTGGGTAATGAATTTCCAGGATAGTGACTGGGTTCCCCTGGGTGTGAGTGTGGGTAATGAATTTCCAGGATCGTGACTGGGTTCCCCTGGATGTGAGTGTGGGTAATGAATTTCCAGGGGAGTGACTGGGTTCCCCTGGGTGTGTGTGGGTAATGAATTTCCAGGATAGTGACTGGGTTCCCCTGGGTGTGAGTGTGGGCAATGAATTTCCAGGATAGTGACTGGGTTCCCCTGGGTGTGAGTGTGGGTAATGAATTTCCAGGATAGTGACTGGGTTCCCCTGGGTGTGAGTGTGGGTAATGAATTTCCAGGATAGTGACTGGGTTCCCCTGGGTGTGAGTGTGGGTAATGAATTTCCAGGATAGTGACTGGGTTCCCCTGGGTGTGAGTGTGGGTAATGAATTTCCAGGATAGTGACTGGGTTCCCCTGGGTGTGAGTGTGGGTAATGAATTTCCAGGATAGTGACTGGGTTCCCCTGGGTGTGAGTGTGGGTAATGAATTTCCAGGGGAGTGACTGGGTTCCCCTGGGTGTGAGTGTGGGTAATGAATTTCCAGGGGAGTGACTGGGTTCCCCTGGGTGTGAGTGTGGGTAATGAATTTCCAGGATAGTGACTGGGTTCCCCTGGGTGTGTGTGTGGGTAATGAATTTCCAGGATAGTGACTGGGTTCCCCTGGGTGTGAGTGTGGGTAATGAATTTCCAGGATAGTGACTGGGTTCCCCTGGGTGTGAGTGTGGGTAATGAATTTCCAGGGGAGTGACTGGGTTCCCCTGGGTGTGAGTGTGGGTAATGAATTTCCAGGATAGTGACTGTGTTCCCCTGGGTGTGAGTGTGGGTAATGAATTTCCAGGATAGTGACTGGGTTCCCCTGGGTGTGAGTGTGGGTAATGAATTTCCAGGGGAGTGACTGGGTTCCCCTGGGTGTGAGTGTGGGGAATGAATTTCCAGGATAGTGACTGGGTTCCCCTGGGTGTGAGTGTGGGTAATGAATTTCCAGGATAGTGACTGGGTTCCCCTGGGTGTGAGTGTGGGTAATGAATTTCCAGGGGAGTGACTCGGTTCCCCTGGGTGTGAGTGTGGGTAATGAATTTCCAGGATAGTGACTGGGTTCCCCTGGGTGTGAGTGTGGGTAATGAATTTCCAGGATAGTGACTGGGTTCCCCTGCGTGTGAGTGTGGGTAATGAATTTCCAGGATAGTGACTGGGTTCCCCTGGGTGTGAGTGTGGGTAATGAATTTCCAGGATAGTGACTGGGTTCCCCTGGGTGTGAGTGTGGGTAATGAATTTCCAGGATAGTGACTGGGTTCCCCTGCGTGTGAGTGTGGGTAATGAATTTCCAGGATAGTGACTGGGTTCCCCTGGGTGTGAGTGTGGGTAATGAATTTCCAGGATAGTGACTGGGTTCCCCTGGGTGTGAGTGTGGGTAATGAATTTCCAGGATAGTGACTGGGTTCCCCTGGGTGTGAGTGTGGGTAATGAATTTCCAGGGGAGTGACTGGGTCCCCCTGGGTGTGAGTGTGGGTAATGAATTTCCAGGATAGTGACTGGGTTCCCCTGGGTCTGAGTGTGGGTAATGAATTTCCAGGATAGTGACTGGGTTCCCCTGGGTGTGAGTGTGGGTAATGAATTTCCAGGATAGTGACTGGGTTCCCCTGGGTGTGAGTGTCGGTCATGAATTTCCAGGGGAGTGACTGGGTTCCCCTGGGTGTGAGTGTGGGTAATGAATTTCCAGGATAGTGACTGGGTTCCCCTGGGTGTGAGTGTGGGTAATGAATTTCCAGGGGAGTGACTGGGTCCCCCTGGGTGTGAGTGTGGGTAATGAATTTCCAGGATAGTGACTGGGTTACCCCTGGGTGTGAGTGTGGGTAATGAATTTCCAGGATAGTGACTGGGTTCCCCCTGGGTGTGAGTGTGGGTAATGAATTTCCAGGATAGTGACTGGGTTCCCCTGGGTGTGAGTGTGGGTAATGAATTTCCAGGGGAGTGACTGGGTTCCCCTGGGTGTGAGTGTGGGTAATGAATTTCCAGGATAGTGACTGGGTCCCCCTGGGTGTGAGTGTGGGTAATGATTTTCCAGGGGAGTGACTGGGTTCCCCTGGGTGTGAGTGTGGGTAATGAATTTCCAGGATAGTGACTGGGTTCCCCAGGGTGTGAGTGTGGGTAATGAATTTCCAGGATAGTGACTGGGTTCCCCTGGGTGTGAGTGTGGGTAATGAA
This sequence comes from Isurus oxyrinchus, assembly GCA_026770705.1. Classification (NCBI taxonomy): domain Eukaryota; kingdom Metazoa; phylum Chordata; class Chondrichthyes; order Lamniformes; family Lamnidae; genus Isurus; species Isurus oxyrinchus. The sequence goes on from JANJGN010004172.1 coordinate 27,358, forward strand.
TTTCCAGGGGAGTGACTGGGTTCCCCTGGGTGTGAGTGTGGGTAATGAATTTCCAGGATAGTGACTGGGTTCCCCTGGGTGTGAGTGTGGGTAATGAATTTCCAGGATAGTGACTGGGTTCCCCTGGGTGTGAGTGTGGGTAATGAATTTCCAGGATAGTGACTGGGTTCCCCTGGGTGTGAGTGTGGGTAATGAATTTCCAGGATAGTGACTGGGTTCTGCCTGGGTGTGAGTGTGGGTAATGAATTTCCAGGATAGTACTGGGTTCCCCTGGGTGTGAGTGTGGGTAATGAATTTCCAGGGGAGTGACTGGGTTCCCCTGGGTGTGAGTGTGGGTAATGAATTTCCAGGATAGTGACTGGGTTCCCCTAGGTGTGTGTGGGTAATGAATTTCCAGGATAGTGACTGGGTTCCCCTGGGTGTGAGTGTGGGTAATGAATTTCCAGGATAGTGACTGGGTTCCCCTGGGTGTGAGTGTGGGTAATGAATTTCCAGGATAGTGACTGGGTTCCCCTGGGTGTGAGTGTGGGTAATGAATTTCCAGGGGAGTGACTGGGTTCCCCTGGGTGTGAGTGTGGGTAATGAATTTCCAGGATAGTGACTGCGTTCCCCTGGGTGTGAGTGTGGGTAATGAATTTCCAGGATAGTGACTGGGTTCCCCTGGGTGTGAGTGTGGGTAATGAATTTCCAGGATAGTGACTGGGTCCCCCTGGGTGTGAGTGTGGGTAATGACTTTCCAGGATAGTGACTGGGTTCCCCTGCGTGTGAGTGTGGGTAATGAATTTCCAGGATAGTGACTGGGTTCCCCTGGGTGTGAGTGTGGGTAATGAATTTCCAGGATAGTGACTGGGTTCCCCTGGGTGTGAGTGTGGGTAATGAATTTCCAGGATAGTGACTGGGTTCCCCTGCGTGTGAGTGTGGGTAATGAATTTCCAGGATAGTGACTGGGTTCCCCTGGGTGTGAGTGTGGGTAATGAATTTCCAGGATAGTGACTGGGTTCCCCTGGGTGTGAGTGTGGGTAATGAATTTCCAGGATAGTGACTGGGTTCCCCTGGGTGTGAGTGTGGGTAATGAATTTCCAGGGGAGTGACTGGGTCCCCCTGGGTGTGAGTGTGGGTAATGAATTTCCAGGATAGTGACTGGGTTCCCCTGGGTCTGAGTGTGGGTAATGAATTTCCAGGATAGTGACTGGGTTCCCCTGGGTGTGAGTGTGGGTAATGAATTTCCAGGATAGTGACTGGGTTCCCCTGGGTGTGAGTGTCGGTCATGAATTTCCAGGGGAGTGACTGGGTTCCCCTGGGTGTGAGTGTGGGTAATGAATTTCCAGGGGAGTGACTTGGTCCCCCTGGGTGTGAGTGTGGGTAATGAATTTCCAGGATAGTGACTGGGTTACCCCTGGGTGTGAGTGTGGGTAATGAATTTCCAGGATAGTGACTGGGTTCCCCCTGGGTGTGAGTGTGGGTAATGAATTTCCAGGATAGTGACTGGGTTCCCCTGGGTGTGAGTGTGGGTAATGAATTTCCAGGGGAGTGACTGGGTTCCCCTGGGTGTGAGTGTGGGTAATGAATTTCCAGGATAGTGACTGGGTCCCCCTGGGTGTGAGTGTGGGTAATGATTTTCCAGGGGAGTGACTGGGTTCCCCTGGGTGTGAGTGTGGGTAATGAATTTCCAGGATAGTGACTGGGTTCCCCAGGGTGTGAGTGTGGGTAATGAATTTCCAGGATAGTGACTGGGTTCCCCTGGGTGTGAGTGTGGGTAATGAATTTCCAGGGGAGTGACTGGGTTCCCCTGGGTGTGAGTGTGGGTAATGAATTTCCAGGATAGTGACTGGGTTCCCCTGGGTGTGAGTGTGGGTAATGAATTTCCAGGATAGTGACTGGGTTCCCCTGGGTGTGAGTGTGGGTAATGAATTTCCAGGATAGTGACTGGGTTCCCCTGGGTGTGAGTGTGGGTAATGAATTTCCAGGATAGTGACTGGGTTCTGCCTGGGTGTGAGTGTGGGTAATGAATTTCCAGGATAGTACTGGGTTCCCCTGGGTGTGAGTGTGGGTAATGAATTTCCAGGGGAGTGACTGGGTTCCCCTGGGTGTGAGTGTGGGTAATGAATTTCCAGGATAGTGACTGGGTTCCCCTGGGTGTGTGTGGGTAATGAATTTCCAGGATAGTGACTGGGTTCCCCTGGGTGTGAGTGTGGGTAATGAATTTCCAGGATAGTGACTGGGTTCCCCTGGGTGTGAGTGTGGGTAATGAATTTCCAGGATAGTGACTGGGTTCCCCTGGGTGTGAGTGTGGGTAATGAATTTCCAGGGGAGTGACTGGGTTCCCCTGGGTGTGAGTGTGGGTAATGAATTTCCAGGATAGTGACTGCGTTCCCCTGGGTGTGAGTGTGGGTAATGAATTTCCAGGATAGTGACTGGGTTCCCCTGGGTGTGAGTGTGGGTAATGAATTTCCAGGATAGTGACTGGGTCCCCCTGGGTGTGAGTGTGGGTAATGACTTTCCAGGATAGTGACTGGGTTCCCCTGGGTGTGAGTGTGGGTAATGAATTTCCAGGATAGTGACTGGGTTCCCCTGGGTGTGAGTGTGGGTAATGAATTTCCAGGATAGTGACTGGGTTCCCCTGGGTGTGAGTGTGGGTAATGAATTTCCAGGATAGTGACTGGGTTCCCCTGGGTGTGAGTGTGGGTAATGAATTTCCAGTATAGTGACTGGGTTCCCCTGGGTGTGAGTGTGGGTAATGAATTTCCAGGATAGTGACTGGGTTCCCCCTGGGTGTGAGTGTGGGTAATGAATTTCCAGGGGAGTGACTGGGTTCCCCTGGGTGTGAGTGTGGGTAATGAATTTCCAGGATAGTGACTGGGTTCCCCTGGGTGTGAGTGTGGTTAATGAATTTCCTGGATAGTGACTGGGTTCCCCTGGGTGTGAGTGTGGGTAATGAATTTCCAGGGGAGTGACTGGATTCCCCTGTGTGTGAGTGTGGGTAATGAAATCCCAGGAGAGTGACTGGGTTCCCCTGGGTGTGAGTGTGGGTAATGAATTTCCAGGGGAGTGACTGGGTTCCCCTGGGTGTGAGTGTGGGTAATGAATTTCCAGGATAGTGACTGGGTTCCCCTGGGTGTGAGTGTGGGTAATGAATTTCCAGGATAGTGACTGGGTTCCCCTGGGTGTGAGTGTGGGTAATGAATTTCCAGGATAGTGACTGGGTTCCCCTGGGTGTGAGTGTGGGTAATGAATTTCCAGGATAGTGACTGGGTTCCCCTGGGTGTGAGTGTGGGTAATGAATTTCCAGGATAGTGACTGGGTTCCCCTGGGTGTGAGTGTGGGTAATGAATTTCCAGGATAGTGACTGGGTTCCCCTGGGTGTGAGTGTGGGTAATGAATTTCCAGGATAGTGACTGGGTTCCCCTGGGTGTGAGTGTGGGTAATGAATTTCCAGGATAGTGACTGGGTTCCGCCGGGTGTGAGTGTGGGTAATGAATTTCCAGGATAGTGACTGGGTCCCCCTGGGTGTGAGTGTGGGTAATGAATTTCCAGGATAGTGACTGGGTTCCCCTGGGTGTGAGTGTGGGTAATGAATTTCCAGGGGAGTGACTGGGTTCCCCTGGGTGTGAGTGTGGGTAATGAATTTCCAGGATAGTGACTGGGTTCCCCTGGGTGTGAGTGTGGGTAATGAATTTCCAGGGGAGTGACTGGGTTCCCCTGGGTCTGAGTGTGGGTAATGAATTTCCAGGATAGTGACTGGGTTCCCCTGGGTGTGAGTGTGGGTAATGAATTTCCAGGATAGTGACTGGGTTCCCCTGGGTGTGAGTGTGGGTAATGAATTTCCAGGATAGTGACTGGGTTCCCCTGGGTGTGAGTGTGGGTAATGAATTTCCAGGATAGTGACTGGGTTCCCCTGGGTGTGAGTGTGGGTAATGAATTTCCAGGATAGTGACTGGGTTCCCCTGGGTGTGAGTGTGGGTAATGAATTTCCAGGGGAGTGACTGGGTCCCCCTGGGTGTGAGTGTGGGTAATGAATTTCCAGGATAGTGACTGGGTTCCCCTGGGTCTGAGTGTGGGTAATGAATTTCCAGGATAGTGACTGGGTTCCCCTGGGTGTGAGTGTGGGTAATGAATTTCCAGGATAGTGACTGGGTTCCCCTGGGTGTGAGTGTGGGTAATGAATTTCCAGGGGAGTGACTGGGTTCCCCTGGGTGTGAGTGTGGGTAATGAATTTCCAGGATAGTGACTGGGTTCCCCTGGGTGTGAGTGTGGGTAATGAATTTCCAGGCGAGTGACTGGGTTCCCCTGGGTGTGAGTGTGGGTAATGAATTTCCAGGATAGTGACTGGGTCCCCCTGGGTGTGAGTGTGGGTAATGATTTTCCAGGGGAGTGACTGGGTTCCCCTGGGTGTGAGTGTGGGTAATGAATTTCCAGGATAGTGACTGGGTTCCCCTGGGTGTGAGTGTGGGTAATGAATTTCCAGGATAGTGACTGGGTTCCCCTGGGTGTGAGTGTGGGTACTGAATTTCCAGGGGAGTGACTGGGTTCCCCTGGGTGTGAGTGTGGGTAATGAATTTCCAGGATAGTGACTGGGTTCCCCTGGGTGTGAGTGTGGGTAATGAATTTCCAGGGGAGTGACTGGGTTCCCCTGGGTGTGAGTGTGGGTAATGAATTTCCAGGGGAGTGACTGGGTTCTCCTGGGTGTGAGTGTGGGTAATGAATTTCCAGGATAGTGACTGGGTTCCCCTGGGTGTCAGTGTGGGTAATGAATTTCCAGGATAGTGACTGGGTTCCCCTGGGTGTGAGTGTGGGTAATGAATTTCCAGGATAGTGACTGGGTTCCCCTGGGTGTGAGTGTGGGTAATGAATTTCCAGGATAGTGACTGGGTTCCCCTGGGTGTGAGTGTGGGTAATGAATTTCCAGGATAGTGACTGGGTTCCCCTGGGTGTGAGTGTGGGTAATGAATTTCCAGGATAGTGACTGGGTCCCCCTGGGTGTGAGTGTGGGTAATGAATTTCCAGGATAGTGACTGGGTTCCCCTGGGTGTGAGTGTGGGTAATGAATTTCCAGGATAGTGACTGGGTTCCCCTGGGTGTGAGTGTGGGTAATGAATTTCCAGGATAGTGACTGGGTTCCCCTGGGTGTGAGTGTGGGTAATGAATTTCCAGGATAGTGACTGGGTTCCCCTGGGTGTGAGTGTGGGTAATGAATTTCCAGGATAGTGACTGGGTTCCCCTGGGTGTGAGTGTGGGTAATGAATTTCCAGGATAGTGACTGGGTTCCCCTGGGTGTGAGTGTGGGTAATGAATTTCCAGGATAGTGACTGGGTTCCCCTGGGTGTGAGTGTGGGTAATGAATTTCCAGGATAGTGACTGGGTTCCCCTGGGTGTGAGTGTGGGTAATGAATTTCCAGGATAGTGACTGGGTTCCCCTGGGTGTGAGTGTGGTAAATGAATTTCCAGGATAGTGACTGGGTTCCCCTGGGTGTGAGTGTGGGTAATGAAATTCCAGGATAGTGACTGGGTTCCCCTGGGTGTGAGTGTGGGTAATGAATTTCCAGGATAGTGACTGGGTTCCCCTGGGTGTGAGTGTGGGTAATGAATTTCCAGGATAGTGACTGGGTCCCCCTGGGTGTGTGTGTGGGTAATGAATTTCCAGGATAGTGACTGGGTTCCCCTGGGTGTGTGTGTGGGTCATGAATTTCCAGGATAGTGACTGGGTTCCCCTGGGTGTGAGTGTGGGTAATGAATTTCCAGGATAGTGACTTGGTTCCCCTGGGTGTGAGTGTGGGTAATGAATTTCCAGGATAGTGACTGGGTTCCCCCTGGGTGTGAGTGTGGGTAATGAATTTCCAGGGGAGTGACTGGGTTCCCCTGGGTGTGAGTGTGGGTAATGAATTTCCAGGATAGTGACTGGGTTCCCCTGTGTGTGAGTGTGGTTAATGAATTTCCAGGATAGTGACTGGGTTCCCCTGGGTGTGAGTGTGGGTAATGAATTTCCAGGGGAGTGACTGGGTTCCCCTGTGTGTGAGTGTGGGTAATGAAATCCCAGGAGAGTGACTGGGTTCCCCTGGGTGTGAGTGTGGGTAATGAATTTCCAGGGGAGTGACTGGGTTCCCCTGGGTGTGAGTGTGGGTAATGAATTTCCAGGATAGTGACTGGGTTCCCCTGGGTGTGAGTGTGGGTAATGAATTTCCAGGATAGTGACTGGGTTCCCCTGGGTGTGAGTGTGGGTAATGAATTTCCAGGATAGTGACTGGGTTCCGCCGGGTGTGAGTGTGGGTAATGAATTTCCAGGATAGTGACTGGGTCCCCCTGGGTGTGAGTGTGGGTAATGAATTTCCAGGGGAGTGACTGGGTTCCCCTGGGTGTGAGTGTGGGTAATGAATTTCCAGGATAGTGACTGGGTTCCCCTGGGTGTGAGTGTGGGTAATGAATTTCCAGGATAGTGACTGGGTTCCCCCTGGTTGTGAGTGTGGGTAATGAATTTCCAGGATAGTGACTGGGTTCCCCTGGGTGTGAGTGTGGGTAATGAATTTCCAGGATAGTGACTGGGTTCCCCTGGGTGTGAGTGTGGGTAATGAATTTCCAGGATCGTGACTGGGTTCTCCCTGGGTGTGAGTGTGGGTAATGAATTTCCAGGATAGTGACTGGGTTCCCCTGGGTGTGAGTGTGGGTAATGAATTTCCAGGGGAGTGACTGGGTTCCCCTGGGTGTGAGTGTGGGTAATGAATTTCCAGGATAGTGACTGGGTTCCCCTGGGTGTGAGTGTGGGTAATGAATTTCCAGGGGAGTGACTGGGTTCCCCTGGGTGTGAGTGTGGGTAATGAATTTCCAGGGGAGTGACTGGGTTCCCCTGGGTGTGAGTGTGGGTAATGAATTTCCAGGATAGTGACTGGGTTCTGCCTGGGTGTGAGTGTGGGTAATGAATTTCCAGGATAGTACTGGGTTCCCCTGGGTGTGAGTGTGGGTAATGAATTTCCAGGGGAGTGACTGGGTTCCCCTGGGTGTGAGTGTGGGTAATGAATTTCCAGGATAGTGACTGGGTTCCCCTGGGTGTGTGTGGGTAATGAATTTCCAGGATAGTGACTGGGTTCCCCTGGGTGTGAGTGTGGGTAATGAATTTCCAGGATAGTGACTGGGTTCCCCTGGGTGTGAGTGTGGGTAATGAATTTCCAGGATAGTGACTGGGTTCCCCTGGGTGTGAGTGTGGGTAATGAATTTCCAGGGGAGTGACTGGGTTCCCCTGGGTGTGAGTGTGGGTAATGAATTTCCAGGATAGTGACTGCGTTCCCCTTGGTGTGAGTGTGGGTAATGAATTTCCAGGATAGTGACTGGGTTCCCCTGGGTGTGAGTGTGGGTAATGAATTTCCAGGATAGTGACTGGGTCCCCCTGGGTGTGAGTGTGGGTAATGACTTTCCAGGATAGTGACTGGGTTCCCCTGGGTGTGAGTGTGGGTAATGAATTTCCAGGATAGTGACTGGGTTCCCCTGGGTGTGAGTGTGGGTAATGAATTTCCAGGATAGTGACTGGGTTCCCCTGGGTGTGAGTGTGGGTAATGAATTTCCAGGATAGTGACTGGGTTCCCCTGGGTGTGAGTGTGGGTAATGAATTTCCAGGGGAGTGACTGGGTTCCCCTGGGTGTGAGTGTGGGTAATGAATTTCCAGGATAGTGACTGGGTTCCCCCTGGGTGTGAGTGTGGGTAATGAATTTCCAGGGGAGTGACTGGGTTCCCCTGGGTGTGAGTGTGGGTAATGAATTTCCAGGATAGTGACTGGGTTCCCCTGGGTGTGAGTGTGGTTAATGAATTTCCTGGATAGTGACTGGGTTCCCCTGGGTGTGAGTGTGGGTAATGAATTTCCAGGGGAGTGACTGGATTCCCCTGTGTGTGAGTGTGGGTAATGAAATCCCAGGAGAGTGACTGGGTTCCCCTGGGTGTGAGTGTGGGTAATGAATTTCCAGGGGAGTGACTGGGTTCCCCTGGGTGTGAGTGTGGGTAATGAATTTCCAGGATAGTGACTGGGTTCCCCTGGGTGTGAGTGTGGGTAATGAATTTCCAGGATAGTGACTGGGTTCCCCTGGGTGTGAGTGTGGGTAATGAATTTCCAGGATAGTGACTGGGTTCCCCTGGGTGTGAGTGTGGGTAATGAATTTCCAGGATAGTGACTGGGTTCCCCTGGGTGTGAGTGTGGGTAATGAATTTCCAGGATAGTGACTGGGTTCCCCTGGGTGTGAGTGTGGGTAATGAATTTCCAGGATAGTGACTGGGTTCCCCTGGGTGTGAGTGTGGGTAATGAATTTCCAGGATAGTGACTGGGTTCCCCTGGGTGTGAGTGTGGGTAATGAATTTCCAGGATAGTGACTGGGTTCCGCCGGGTGTGAGTGTGGGTAATGAATTTCCAGGATAGTGACTGGGTCCCCCTGGGTGTGAGTGTGGGTAATGAATTTCCAGGATAGTGACTGGGTTCCCCTGGGTGTGAGTGTGGGTAATGAATTTCCAGGGGAGTGACTGGGTTCCCCTGGGTGTGAGTGTGGGTAATGAATTTCCAGGATAGTG